>CAJVPY010005312.1:0-11587 GCA_910591965.1 Dentiscutata erythropus
CGCATGGCACCAACATCAACCAACCGACTTAGCCAACTGCCTCCCGCAGCAACGAGCTTCGAAAGTCAAAGAACAATTAGGTGGACAACGAGTGTCGAGGGTCAAAAAAAAAAAAAAAAAAGAAAGAAGCCTCAGTGCAAAACAGCTGAATCAAAATATCACTCTTGGATAGCCACCTGATTCTGCCATTTTACAGCCGGCCTGCTTCGGCAGACGGGAAACCACCGGCTGATAATCACATTGACATTGCTCAACTATTTTCTACCTGGTCTGTTACAGTGACTCTCAGCCCTACTCTTTCGAGAAATCACTGTTTCAGCACCTATAAATGTATATACTGTATTACCTCCATACTCTTATACTGCTTACCTAATAAATAAATCTCCAGCTTCTTAAGTAGCTAGCATACAGCCATAAAATAACTAGTGCAGGCCAATGTTTTTCGATAAGAGATTAATGAATATTATCCAACAGGGGGAACCATTGAAACGGCACAAAATCGTTACACAATTGATAAAAATTTTTTTTATATTATTTTACAATACTTTTTTGGAAGGCTCGCTTGACTTATCTTTTATATGAATATTGAAAATTTTTAAACAAACATGAAGCTCTCACTTTGCTTTACAACATATTTTTTGAATCCACTTGAATCTAACGGTTTCGTCTTTTTGTAAATTTCGCAATTTGATTGGTTGACTAATCCCGTAATGATATTTGACTGGTCGATACAATGAGTGATCTGTGTAATGAAGAATAAAAATCATATCTATATTTGGACGGTTCCTCCTATTATATTATCCGGTAGTTACTTATTGATCATGTGTTCGGAATTTATTATATACATAGTAATGTGTGACTGATACGGTCCAGGTATATTATATATATGAGTGTTAGTTTTTATAATTTTGAAAAATTGGCCTATACATACTATACTTAGGGTTGTAAATTACGTAATTTAGTGTAAACTTCTGAAACCAAAATTTTGATATCATGTGAATAATGTTCATAGTAACGTGCGCATCTATTCTGATTTTTAGTTTTTTTTTAAAATAACAATTAATAAAGGTTCATTAAATAATCTTAAGAAAGCATTCGCTAAAAAATTTATTATAATATAAAAGAATAAGTGGATTACCGATTGCAAGAAGTTTTTTTTTCGCTTTTATCCCAAAATATGATCTAATCTATTTATTTACCTGACCCTTTACTATCATTTATGAATTATAAAAAGTCACTTGATTTATTTAACAATAAAATCGATTTTAATTGGCTCAAAAATCGATAGAATACATTGTTAATATTTTTTGTTCTTTTTATTTAACTTGACTTATAAAAATTACAATTTATTTACTATTAACAACTGTTTAAATAACATTTATTATAAACTTCGGACCAAAGATTTATCATAATTTTAATTTATATTTCTTTATTCAGAATATCTGGAGGGAGGATACAAATACATAGTGCGCCATAATACCCTAACCTAAAAAAAACACAGCAATTTGTTAATAGTTTAAATTTTTTTTAATTCGATTTTTTTTTTTTTTATCATTTGATAGTAAATCTAATGTTATTTTATTTCGTCAAATTTGCGCTTTTTCTGAAAATTTTTATGTGCAACTCTTAAGTGTGCCATAATGCCGACTCTCTCTTATATAAAAATCATAATAAGTCATAATACCGACTCTCTCTTATATACAAATCATAATAAGTCTATTACAAAAACCACAATAATCTGTAAGTATAAATAATGTATAAAGGCTATAAAATAAACACTGAACGATTCCTCACAATTATTAATGCAAAGCTCTAGCATTTTTTCTATAAAATCATAATATGAAATCGGTAAAAAATTAAGAATAATTGCACTATTGATTTGTAATATATCAGTATACTGTGCCTAGTTTGTGTATTAAAATGCATGTAGATCAATCCGCCCATATGATTTATGACTAAGACTAGTGATTGGACCCATCAAAAAAATGCCACCCAGGTGGGTTAAAAAAGCAACCCGTCGGGTGGACTCATGAGTTACCCAGGTGAAAATAGATATCCCGCTATTATGCATACCTGTATATACAAATATATTTCTAAGTTATAGTTATATTTTTGGTATACAGTTTGTTTTAAAAGTATAGCATCAAAAATAAAATAGTAATTTTTTTTAGATTGGGCAGAAATTTATTAAGAATTCATTGTTTATTATGCTTGATACGTAAAAAATGCAAAAGTAATTCTTGAACGTCCTTTATCAATGGTAAATTTTTGAATAAAAAAAGATAGTTTGTATGGTAATGTTTAAAAATTTACCTCCGATTCGTTTGTGAAAAGTTATTTTTTTTTTAAAAAAAAAGCAATTAATATACATACAAATGCATATTTGAATTGAAGTTTAGTAAAGTCTTGCGCAAAAGATCATGGGTCACCCGTTTCCACCCGGGTGGCCAAAACTCCACCCGGGTTACCCGTCCCCCGCGGGTGAGCCGGGTGGCACCTACCCGGGTCCAATCACTAACTAAGACTTAACATTTTACTTTGTTAATTTGAGTATAAAATGCATAAAAAAATTTGATACGTATGTGACTGGCCCCCTGAAATGCCAACTTTCAGAACATTTCCGCAAAAAATTATTTCATTTGTGTTACTCTTATCACCTATTGAATGGTTAACGTGGTTTATATTTGTCACGATTCTTTCAACGTGCTCTTTTTTTGGTTGGCTGGTCCGCATGGCATATTTCGCACTTTGCTACTTTCTGTTACCTTTCTAAATTGCTTTTCATATTTTTTAGGCATTACCATTAGTCGTCTTTGCTTTTATAACTGCTAATATATTTGGTGTTATTCATTTGTTATCTGTTATTGAAGGGTACACATTATGATACTGATATTACTGTATTAATAAATAAATTTATATCATTATCATTATCAGTTATGTAATCGATAATCTAATGATTTTACATAGCAATTTATTCACCAAGAAAAGATACCGAAAACAACGTAGATGAGTTAGTAGTATGATGCACAATTTCATTCAAACTATTGTAATTCGCCAATCCTTTTTCCAATCGTTTCTAGAATGTTCGTATCAACCAAGGAAGCTCTTAGGACTATTTTCCTGAATGCCTCTGAGGACATATTAAAAAATACGATAAGCAACTTAAGGTTGATTATCTTGATCTCGTAATTATAATTTCGCCCAATCAAAATTGGATACGTCAAAACTCATTGCCAAATTATTAAATAGTGATGAATACATTTGCGACTAACAGTCTTCAAGCAAACTGCCGAAGAGACGAAAATTCGCTTTGTGTATTTCATTTCATGAGTGTGAGTGAACTTTATACCGTACGCCGAAACATCCGCAGATTATATCCCAATGCATTCTTCGACCCTAATGCACAACCTCGACAGGAACCAATTGGTAAGGCTTGGTTACTTACTAAAATGGGTGTAAAAAAAAGTGATTTTGGTAAAGATGACTCGTTTTTCAAGTCATGATCAGGTAAATTGATAAGATCAATAAAGAAAGCATACTTATGGATTACAAATAAACACATTAGAAAGTTTCTATTGCAAAACAGCTCTGCTTTGGAAGAAGTGAATATACATCATTTGCATTAATAAAAATTACATGATAATTAATTATCTTATTCAATATCTTCTCAACTCAATTTCGGAATAGATGATTTCAAAATGGTTTAATTCGGGTTATCATTTTCTTTTCTCTTAAAAACAAACTTTTTTTTGAGACTTAGTTTTTTTTTACAAAGAGTATTATTCGAATTTTTTCACGAAATTGTTCCTGAACCTCCTTGTTAAATAATGCTTGTGATGCATAAAGATGCTAGTGAAATAAAATTGGGTGGTTAAATAATTTCACTATTATTGGTGAAATTGGTGTTGAATTGTTTGAAATTTATGACATCTCTAGTGGCGCATTAATCAAACCACATAACTGATATTTATTTTAGTAAGTTCTTTTTGAATAAAATTTCACCCTGTGCTTTATCTAGTGCTCGGCACAATCAAACAAAAATTTGATAATCAAATACTTGTGTTATATCAACCAAAACTAAATATGTATCGGTTGATCTGCGATTATTTGATGTCGACTTAATTACAATTATTTGACTGTCAAATTTTTTGTTTGATTGTGCTGAGTACTAGCTTTATCAACGTCTTGTGTTTTGTATGTTTTCTATTTTCTTTTATGAATTGAAACTATAACTGGTGTTGGACTATGACAATATAATAATGTCATGTGATATTTCATATAATATTGTATATAATATACAAATCATATTTATAGACATCATTGTCCAACACTAGCAATAACAGCTATGATGAAAATATTCAACACTCTATACCTAGTTCGTTATATTCAGAGCTATTATAGAAAAGTTTATTGTAAAGAGAGTACTGTACTGTACTTTGTATGTAAGTAGAGTATATACAAATATTATACAGCAATCTCGAAAGTATATATGGTTAATAAAGTATAAAATTTAGTGTTTAAAAGTGTGCTAGTGTATATTATAAGAAAGTTTTTTAAATAATTTTTTATAACTTATATAGTACATACTTATTAGTTAACATATTTATATTTATTTACCAATTATTAATATGTGTATTTATTAAACCTTTGCCGAGTTATCATTATAAAAAATTGACATTATAAATAAATATTTCTTGAATTACGATATCAATAATACCAAGAGCTAAAGGTTATGAAGAAATGAATAAAAAGAATAAGATTCGAGTAGAATAACTTTTAATTTATATTAAATTTAATTTAGGAGGTATTACTTTGGCTGATTAATGCGCCACCAACACTTTCAAAAATTGCTTTCGATAGTTGCAAGGTAAACCGTGAGTCGTTGGGGATCATCTTTTAAGACCCTATCATTATTATCTACTATTATTTTTATAAAATTTAATATGAAATTTTAAATTTATTTTTTTCCGAGTATCACGAGGGTTAAAGAGCTAGTAATAATACTAATAAGAATATGACAAACTTTGCAAATTGAACAATACTTATGTAACAATAATCGAATTTAAGTGATGATCTACAAATAGAAACACATGTAACTTGAAGTTTATTTTTGGATTAAAACACGTAAAATTAAAATCAAATAAAAATTTTTTAAACGTTGTCAAGAAAGAGGGTTTTGGAAGAATTTAAGCGGGTTTTTAAAAAGACCCATGATTGGTTTAACGAAACCCTCCGAAAAAGATAGACGCCACTGCCAAAGATAATATACAGCATACTTTATTATTAATTCTTCCACAAAAAATTCAATGATGAAAATAATTGATTATGATTCTTATAAACACGAAAAAGATCTAACTAGTGAATTAATTACTCAAAGAAAACCGGATGTATGAGCGACAATAGATATTGCTGGAGTTCAATATGAAGTAATGTATTGGCCACAAGAAATAAGTGATTATCCCTATTTCCGTATTTCGTGTCAACTCTCCTTAATATGTTCTTTAAGAATTTTTATATTCATGAAACAATTGCTCGTCCTTTTACCACTTATACAGACATGGGAAACGAACAAAGTCAAACATCACATACCCACAACTTCCTGGACCTACTGTATGTAAAAATTTTCTTAAAGTTTAATTTTCAAAATTTATTATTTCTAATCCAAACTTATTAATAAAAATTTTAAGCTTTTTTGTTTAGTTCTCGCACAGAGTTTAGTTTAGAAAATCATCTTACGATTTCGTTTTTTCTAATTCCTGTATTTTATTTTCAAGGCAAGTAGAAATTTTTGTAGAGGTTTACTATTAGTTAATTCTTCCTGGTTGTTTTTTCAATATGTCAAACTTTGCCTCAATATATCTTAAATAGTATATTGAACCAGACATCCCGGGATTATCTCTCTAGATATATACTGTATATTGAACGAACTTACGCCTTGAGTTGATTTCGCTTGACTGTTTTTAGATTATAGAGATTGTTGATTTAGATTTCGTTTATTGCTACAACATATTGTTAATATAATATTTTTCATATTTTTTATTACCCAGGTAATAGTTCTATATTGATACAAGGTAGAAGAAAAGTGTTAACAATTATATTAAAGAATTTCAACTTAGGTGGCGAATAATGTAAGTCAACATTATATAATATCGTTGATCTTTATTTATTAAAATAAATTCGGACTAACTCAAACAAAACTATTGACATGTTTATTTACTCATATTATTATGCTATATATAGACCTATGATTTTTTTTTAAATAAGAAAAACGCAATCCAGAGAAATCATAAGTAATTATTAAAAAAAGTAAGTATCGATTAATGTTAATATGTCGCAACTAATATTTTTTTTGGCATGAGGGATCGGTTATGAACTTTCCTTGAACTGCTTAAAGAAGGTATTAATATAACACGCTTCCGATCGCTAACCTGACATTTCTGGCCGTATTTCATACTTTGCAAAAAGAGAGATACATCAGAACTGCCATGAACTCCTGATTTTTAATTGCGAATAGGGTTCACATGGGCATGTTGATTTGTTTAGGCACGTTTCAATTCGCTTGACAAGTCAGAAGTTGTCGTAGGTCCGTACCATTTTGATATTATTTCTATGAATCGTGAAATTTTATCAATATGTTACGAAGGCTAGCATTGTTGGATGTGTTATACAAATCGTGACCACTCCAAAGGTGTTGTAGCAATATTCTTAGGTTTATTTCTACGAATCGTGAAATTTATCTGGAATATTTAGCATTGGAAGTATGGAGTATAGTTGTATAGAGTAGTGGGAGAACTTTATATACCTGTTGTATTCACTTAGTTGACTTAGTTGATTGATTTTATTTAGTACTTTGCACTAATTCTCCCTTTTTTCGATTTTTTTTTTTTTAATAGTATTTTATGATCTTGACCCATTTTTCTTGAACCATCCTGAAGAAAAAAAAATACACGTCTTTAATCCATATATAAATTATACTGAAGAACAAGCAGAACATTCCGAAGTACATGATTATTTTATATAATTTAATAATACGATAAATTTTATTTTATAACTAATTTATAAAATTTTTTAAACTACTGTACTAAAAAAGGCAGTGCGCCGAAAAATAGTAAATGCATATGCAATTTTTATTATATGACCACATATATTTTTGATTTATATGGTATATCGCACACCCAATGCAGCATAGCACAAATTGAGATATTTTAAATAAAATGTTCTAAGCCCTTAAAAACCACACCCAAATTCTAATTAACAACTCAAATGTAAAAAATTTGTTAAAATTTTATATACGTGACTTGGAAATTATAAAAAATATAATACTTAATAGTATATAATATATGTAAAACACCATGAATACTTTATAAAATTTTTATTTTAAAGTCTTTTAAAATTAAATTTATGGTGCATTATATTTTATAATTCTTTTTCAAGACAAGACCTATTTCTATTTCTATGGTTGTTTAACGTCATACTCATGTAATAGCTGAGTCTCAAAGATCTAAAATGTATAACATCTCAAAAATAGTTCAGTTAATATGAATGCGTATTTTATCATGTAATAACGACGTTACCTCTTATTATTTTTGGTTATTGTTAAAAATAGTGTTTACCTAATTATGAGCTATACAAAGCTGCGACTGCTAAACTGCACATGATTTCAAATTTTAATACAATCCAATTAATTTTCTTCTCAACAATCGTTTCCCTAACAAATAATTTTTATATAGCAATTATATTCTATTATTTCAATCTTTAGCAAAATTTAAATTATTTATTTTTGATTCAAAAACTTGAGCCTAACCATTGATGTTAATTATCCAAATTTTTTATAATTTATTAATATCAAATATTTTTAACCAAATTTATTTACATAGTTAGCTAAAACAAAATTTATAAAAAATTTATATTAAAACTTAGAGCTTGGAAACCGGGTTTATTTATGTTAAGTCAGCTTTAATTGGTTTAACATATGAAAAATAAAACCATTTCCAAACTCCAATTAAAACCTATATAATCCATATAAGTACAGAAGCAAAATAAGTCTAATCAGATTTCAATTAATCATAATAAATCGTAATGAGTAACAAGTCTTGCGCCTGTTAATGCGCTGGGAGTTTTTTTTTATATTTCTTGTTGAGGTTCATTGGTTGACAAGAGCTGTTTTTCCATAAATTTTCATACAAAATAACCATCCCAAACATGTCAAATACAGAGATCTGATCCGATGAATAGTATATTCGAATATTCGATGAATATTCGAATATCCGAATATATAATTGGTTCACTGAATTGAATATTCGAATATAAAAATTTTTCACCAAATAATTCATTGAATATTCAATGAATATTTACTATCTAATCGACCAATTTAATGCAAGGTTGGGTCATGCTCAATCTTATATACTGATTGGTTAGCAATGCTAATAAGCCCAAAGTAGATGAGCAAGACAAATCCTTATTAGCTAGAAGTTTTCTCTATCGATTTATTTATTTTAATGTAGCTTTTAAGTATAAAACTCATTTGTTAACTTGTGTATTTAAACTCTTAATTATTCAACTTTATAATGTCTTAATTCATTATTGTTCCGAGTTCCGAATCAACAACTCTATTTCATGATCATCAATGTTCATTTAAAATTTGCTGATGAATTTGAACGAATGAATATTCGAATACTTATTTTTCAGACCTCTAGTCAAATATACATACAGGCGAAAATTTACAATAGGGATTGGATATTGTGACTACTCACAATTATAACACCCTTTAAGCAACTCAAGCACCTACGTTTTTGTACGTATTGTATAAATCTATGCTAGTGTACTAATATGGAAGTGAAAAATATATTATGCGAATGCATTTAACCTATCAATAGTGATGGGCAATTGGCTGTTTTTCTAAAAATCCCGCGCGTGATTCGCGGGATTGTTTTTTTTTTATATTTCGGAGATCTTACAGAAATGGGTCAAAGTTTTACTTCGACCCGGAATATTCCAGAACCCAGCCAGATTTATGACACTGCCCAAATTATATAATATACTCTACGGATCACGTGCGGTGCCCATCATTTACCTATCAATTCCAAACAACACATCAGTTATCATCGGTTATCATTACTGTTAATTGAATCATGTAAAAAATTCGGATGGATTGAATTTGACCCTTCGAACGATGCGAGGACCATAACTGCTATCCAGAATATCCAGAGTGTATGTGAATAAAACTAATTACTGTATTTTTATCTATAATGATTATAGTTTTTAAATTATTTACATATTTATCTTAATAGTGGTTCTCCAAGCATTACGCACAAGTTTATACATAGTAATAGCTATACGTAGTGCATTTAATGTATTAAATTTGAGTTACTGTTAAAAAATAAATATGCCAAAGAATTGAGAGGAATTTACCTAGCCCTCTTACAATACAAAGGCAAATAAAAATTGTTAAACAGCTAAGGAGATTAACGTATGGTTCGAAAAAAAACCCCGATCAAGTTCTAAGTATTCGGGATTTACGGTATAGATTTTTTCCTATATGCCCAAGGGTTGCTATTTACCACCATTGGTGATCATCGCCGGTGTTGCTTATTATCTGCAATTAAGATTACCCCGGAGGATGAATTATTAACTGGTGATCCTCAAGATGCAAAAACCAAGCTTATTTAAAAACAATCCAAAACTTGGATGAAGATGAAGTGGAAAAGTGTAGCAAGCAAATAATTTGTAAACTCAAGCAAATTTGTAATAACCAATATTATCAAGAACAATCTGTTCTTATCAACGAAGCTACCTTCACCCATGATATTTGCCTTCTTTGCTCAATTTCATCCCCCCAGTTATTTTAAGCACTGGGATCAAGCCCAAAGTATCTCAACAAAAAACTGGGACACGGAGATTTGATGATGTATCACCAGGGATAGAAACAAATTCGAAATCATTTTTGTGAAAGTCTCGTAGCCGTTTCACCGGAACCAAACCTCACATAAATGAAGATACTATCAAATTGGGCAAATTAGGTAAAAACTCAATTGATATATAATAGGAAAGTTTTAAATGCAGATGAAATTCCTATTATACTCAGATAGTCAACAATCAAGATGGTTAAACAATTTTATACATAATAATACCACATCTCCCCTTCTTATTTACATAGACTAGAGTTTAGCAACCGATGTGGTAATTGCAAACCTACACCATGTATTTTTTTGATGAATTAATTTTTTTAGACGAAAATAGAAAGGCTTAATTAAATTACTGCAATATGTATTCTTGATAATGCTTGATTATATAGTTTAATAGCATTGATTCGCTTTAATTAATGAAAAAAAATGTTTACTGTTCTGGCTAAGAATAAGTTGAGGATAAATGGATTACACCCTAGCCCTAACTTCCACTCCCTTTCTTAAATGTAATATTATTTGTACTGTTGTACCCAATTTTATATTTTGAAATAAAGGAATAGAGGAAAGACCTCTCTTAAAAAAAAAAAAAAAAAATCCTATTATACAGATTCTTTTTTTCAAGATGAAATTTCTTTTTATCGGCATATAGAAAAATATTAATAGAACATGTTCGGATTCCTTTATTTAAATGTTCTTACACCGTTTTACACGAAATTTTTTTAAAAAATTATGGAAAGTCCGCCTATATATTGCAACGTATTGATTCTTTAAATGAAGGTGAAATAACCATAGTATCAATAGTCAGGATACGAAAACATTCGCTTCTCCTGGAAGTCAGGATATGAAAACATTCGCTTCTCCTGGAACTATAAAAATAGTCAGGATATGAAAAACATTTCCTTCTCCCATAAGAGGTCAGAACTATAAAAATAACTAATCATAAAGTTATTTGTATTTAATACTTTGTACAGTGCGCATTCACACATTGTCTTGAGTATAATAAATTATCTTTTTCTAACTTAGAGCTGTAATTCGTTTTTCGACAATGGTAGAACTGACAAGATCTTTGCAAATATGGAATCTGAAAAATTGGTTGCGTGGATATTTTTTTTCTTATTTATTAATTTAAGCAACGTTTTTAAAGAAACAGCAATAAAAAATTTAGATTAACTTTTCATTTTACTCATTGCATTTCCAATCACAAGGAACTACAATTAGAATGAAAAGCAAAAAAAAAACACCTTTATTAAAATTGAAAGCCGCATTTTTTTGAGTATTTTGATTGGCATTGTATAATCAACAATTAGAACGATAAGAACGATAAGCAAAAAAAAAAGGTTACCTTTGATTATTAAAATTGAAACCTCATTTTTAACTTTGATTACTTCACTTGGCATTTCATAATCAACAATTAAACAATAAGCAAAAAAATTTACCTTTATTAAAATTGACAAGAGTACGTTAAAGCCGCATTTTAAAACCCAGTAACATGCAATATTAAATTCGCAGTGGCATCATCTTTCACAAAACTTAGCATAGTCATAAAAGTATCAGTCTTATGATCTCTAAGCCAGAATGTGCCAAATCCATAGCAATATTCACTCATCAATTACAGCTATTATCATAATTCCTGAAACACCTGATAAAAATTAGCCGAATGATTTTTCGGCCGATTCGGTTAA
>CAJVPY010005313.1:0-11586 GCA_910591965.1 Dentiscutata erythropus
GCATCGGCCTATGATATTAGGAAGATATTTTACTGATATTATTAAGCATTCAGTTATCTTATACCTGATTTTATAATATTTGTTTTTATATAAATCACCTTTGTATCAGCCTATTATATTAAAAAATTTCAACCAGTGTTAAGCGTGTCAAGATTTGTTGATCATGTTTCAAATTCACAGAGTTTTTTCGAAAAATATGGAAAAATAATGGAGATATTTGGATAAAATTTCTTACAGGGCAATAGGGTTGTTAATGGAGCATTCCAGCTAATAATAAAACATATAATCCACTCTGGAGCACTCCAGAAGTGGGTTATAAGTTTTATTAATGTCTGGAGTGCGCTCTAAACAGTCAACATTCCATAGTTTTTGGGTAAAAGTACTTTTATAGAATATTTATTTATGGGTATAATTTACATATAACAATAATATTAAATAATTTCATCAAATTATGCACTTATAATTATAGGGAAAGTGCATATAAAGTGCACTTATAGAGAGTGTATATATGGAGTGTCGACTGTATATCATTTTTTACCATAGTGCTAATGTTGAAGGAACCGATTTTCAAAATACTGTCCATGAGCGCTTATGTAGTAATTTGTTGAATGAAATCTGTTCAATTGTATTCCCAGGGTTCTAAACTGAAATTCTCTGATGCAATCACTAATATTCACATTTTTACTTGTTGGGATCACATGCCAAACATTATTACAATATATACTTTTGCTGTATTTAATCGTTGTCAAATAATATTTATATCATTAAAAATTTGTTATAATACTCATTGATTGAATAGAAAGGTAATCTGAAGGGTATTAGTTAGTAAACATAAATCACTTTTTTAGTCCACCGATTAATAGATCATCTTTATATTCGCCCACTAAATTAAAGTGAAAGACAATATATATTATTAATACAGTATACAACACTTATATGGCAAATATGCCGTATCACTGTGATATTTTTGCTGGGTAACTACCTAAATGTCTGGAAATTTCATTACACTAAATACAAATATAAATATGCAATATTATAGATAAAAAAAATTTTTAAGCCAATCAAATAATTAAAATTTATTAAGTTCAAAAATCTTTGTTCCACTGGAACTGGAATTTTAGTCCAATAGTGATCTAGTAGAACATTCCAATTTAGTGCCCAATACTGGTTCTAACCATTTTTTTGGACAATGCCTACAATAACTGTACAAACTTTTTTTATAGGGTCGAACTACTGCATCAAGTTCACCTATAAACAATTTACAATATGAAAGTCATTCTTTTGCTAGTTTTTTTTTTTACAAGAACACCTTAATTACGAAACATAAGTTTAGAGATTTATCATTATAAATATTTATTGCAAATGCGTATTACATTATTAATTAATAGCTTTAAATAATTTGTTTGATTTATATTGACTAAGTTAATAAATCATCCAATCTATAGATTGCAATTATCATTTACTTTTTTTTATTGCCTAGCTCTTTCTTTAGAAGTACTTTAAAGTCTGCATCATTGAGATTCAACACGTCTCCAGCATTATAAATATTATAATTCAAAGTAATATGATTTAAATCCTTGATTTTAACAAGCTTGTTTTCCAATATTTCTTTTATCATTTTCAAGAGATATTTGGACATAAATGTCTGCTATGCCTTCTTAAATTCGGGAATAAATGTTGCTTCTTTATTGATTACCTCAAAGAAACGATTGAGAAACGATTTCCAGTTATCTTCTTTAAAATAAGCCTCAAGATCGGCTTTTTCAACATGAGAAAGAGACTTGATTCTATGAATTACAGTTTAATTAACAAAATTTTTTTATGATTAGAACTTGAAACTGATTTTATTTCATGTTAAATCAGATTTTAAAATATAAATTTACAAAATGAATTACTTACTTAAAATCCTCAATGAAATGTTTTGCAACTTTTTTGATACCATTTCGAAGTGCATCTCTGTAGCTCCAATATGCCATGTTGGCAGCATCTTTCAAGACTGAAATATCTTTATATGAAAATTTTTTTGAAGGAAAACATAATTTAATACATCTAAGAATTATTGTTGTCTTGAGATACCACGTTCTAAAAAATAAGCATTTTAAAAATGCTTGAAATGTTGTTGATTCCTATAATAATTTGTAAAAATTAATAAAATAAATAAATTTTGCTATAACAAAAAAACATCATATAGTATGCCAATTCGAGTATTAAAAAAAAAAAAAAAAAAAAATTACTTGTTGAGTAAAGATATCAGTTCTTTCTTCATTATCTGACTTTCTAAGGCCATCATACTGTGCTATCTGATTTGCAATTTTCAGAAGCTTTGGTCGTTCAGCAATATATGCTGCTGCTTCATAATCAGTATTGAATAAAAGAGTGTTTTGGTTATTTGATTAAGATTGTAAATGTCAATATCGAAATACTTGTGATCGAGAACGAGAGCGCTATGCATAAAAATGCTGAAGATGAGTGCGCTTTGGTGATTGAGAATGAGAATTATATAAATGAGAGCGTCTAGGTAATCATGAACGATGTCTTGGTGATCGTGAACAAGAAAGTCAAGAAAGTCTTAGTGATCTTGAATGAGAAAGTCGAGAAAGTTGAGAATGTCTTAGTGATTGAGAGCAAAAATGTTGAGAACGTCTTGGTGATTGATAATGAGAAAGTCAAGAATGTCTTGGTGATTGAGAACGTCTTGGTGATTGAGAATAAAGATGTTGTGACCTAGAATGAGAGCAAGTATGCTGTAATTGAGAGTCCTTAACATTGTTGTTTAAAAATAATTTATTGAAAAAATCAAAGTCTTCATTATTAACGTATTCAGGATCATGGCTTTCGACATTCTTGTTCAAATTTTTACTACTTTTAGTTAAAATCACTTTTTTATACCAGAAGCTTTAGGTATCTTTTGACTTGCAGACGCTTTCTTAGAAGTACATTGATTTCATTTTATACTAGCTTTCTTGGCCATTATAATAATTTTTCTCGAAATACACAATACTATAAAAATTAAGCAGTTTGGAAATAAATTTATAGTTAATACATCTCATAAGTATATACCATTTGTTTATTTTTATAATATATAAAATCTGTTTTATGTGCTTGATTTTTTTCAACAAGAAAGTTTTATATAAGCTTAGTGAAATCAATAATGCAATAGAATGATTAGTTGAGAACGTGCAATGTATTAATTAAGTAAACAGTATCGTTCTGTACCAATCAATTAATCATTCAATCTGTTGACAAGGGATTTAATAGTAGTCGATACTACTAAAATCTACCTCAAAGGTAGTGCATCGCGGTAAACTTATGAGCCACACAAGGGCACCAAATTTGGTTCGTATTTAACTATTATGTGTGGAACAATGATTTACATGAAAAACACTAATTAGACCTTTATTTTCTTTTTGCAATTTTATACACACTTTTCATTTTACAAATTACATCACTTTTTGCTCACATGCATTTTTAACTATTAATTAATTACTAATTTGCTATTCTACTTCTAAATTTATTACGACATTTATTATACATATTATTATATTATGACTGACTTTTGTATTTACTATATGCATCACCTATTAATCAATTTTGAACTTTCACTATTCGCACCCGATCGAATATCATGTGGGTCACGTAGACCACGTAACGGTTTGATCGATCTAATCTAAGTGTTCGAAAAGAGAAAACTTTTTTTATTTTTTTTTTATTGTTATTTTGCTTTACGATTTTAATAAACTCTAAGTCATATCAACTGTATTTCTTTTACAAAGTGCACTATATTTCTATTGTTCTATTACACCGTCATTACTTATTACACCATATCGATGCACCTGATTCTAACCAATTACCTCAGAGATATTATTACTACAATTTCGACTCTCACTATTCTTCCACTTTAATAGACCAATATTTAGTTTCTTATTTATTTTAACAAATTTTCTTCACCTTGTATAAAATAGTTAATTTTATCTAATGTGCTTGTAATCAAAAATACATATTATTTGATTCATTTGTTTAAAACTTCTTTTTTACTTTATGTATTTTAAAAGTTATCTGCTACATTTTAAATTAACATTTTAGTATCCTAAATTGAATCTGATTTAGGTTCAATTTTCACTAAAATAGGTTGAATTATATATTACGACTTGTAAAAAACTTGTTTGAAGTATGCACGTATATTTATGTAATCAAATCAGCTCAGATCATGGTAAGAATAAGATGAATATTATAGCAATACTTTAAAAGAACAGGGTATGAATTGAGTAAATTACTTTTATTACTAACTTTTCATAAAGACTTTTATTTCACCTAACAAAAAATATATTTGAATTGAAGTATTAGTAGCTTGTAACAATGATCTGATTAAATTGATTAATAATATTTATCAAATATAGCTATATATTATTTAATTCTATTTATTTATTTTAATTTATTATTTTATACATAATTTATTAAAAATATAATATTTAAATTTATAGCAAATAAATTACAAAAATTTTTAAAAAAATTGATAAAATAAAAACATTTTTGAAAGATATTGATTATTTGCTTTAAAAGCTTCGAGCATCTATTTTTTAGATCTGATTAAATTTTGTTGAGAATTCATTGTTTATCATATAAAAAATACAAAAGTAATACTTAAGCAACCTTTATTGGTAAATTTTTGAAGAAAAAAAGGTGGGTTGAATCTCGCTTATTTGTTCATCGAAATGGTAACTCACACAGGTCGAAAGATGAAAAATCAGGCACAAATCAGGTACCTGATTTTAAACTGATTACTACCTGATTGGCACCTGATTTATGCATATTTTTGTACCAAAAATTTGGTACAAAAATATGCATAAATCAGGTAGTAATCAGGTAGTAATCAGTTTAAAATCAGGTATCTAATTTGTGCTTGATTTTTTATCTTTCGACCTGTGTCATTTGGTTAATTTACTTAATTTCCATTGAGTGAAGTGCTTGAGAACCCTTACTCAGTACAGCAATATTATTAAATTTCGTCTGTATATATATTTGATATACTTGGTATGATTAGTTTGTATGAAAATTTATGAAAGAATACTTTTTTCAACCAATAAACCTTAAAAATATTATGATCACTAAGTTTAAGAATTTGGATAAGTAAAGGTTTAAGATTTTGCAAAAATAATAATGACAGATTTATTCTGTAGGTTATACAAGATCAGATCTGCATATAAATAAATTTTTTTTTCAGTATTTAGTATTGACTTTCACTCTTTCTCTTTGGTGTTGTTAGTAATATTTAATCGAGTCTTTGGTTATTTTTTTTTTTAACTTTTCACTCTTTCTTTTTCTATGCTCCTAGGTAATAAATAACTTGATTCGATGCTTTCGTACGTTGTCGTTGGTGTCATTAATAATATTTAATCGAGTCTTTGGTTTTTTTTTTTTCTTAATAACTTTTACTCTTTCTTTTCTATGCTTCTAGGTAATGAATAACTTGATTCGATTCTTTCGTACATCGTCATTGGTGTTGTTAGTAATATTTAATCAAGTCTTTAGTTATTTTTTTTTTTTTTAATAACTTTTCACTCTTTCTTTTTCTATGCTCTTAGGTAATAAGTAACTTGATTCGATTCTTTCATACGTCGTCGTTGGTATCATTAGTAATATTTAATCGAGTCTTTGGTTATTTTTTTTTTCTTAATAACTTTTCACTCTTTCTTTTTTTATACTCCTAGGTAATAAGTAACTTGATTCGATTCTTTCATATGTCATTGCTGATGTCGTTAGTAATATTTAATCGAGTCTTTGGTTATTTTTTTTTTCTTAATAACTTTTTACTCTTTCTTTTTCTATGCTCCTAAGTAATAAGTAACTTGATTTGATTCTTTCGTACGTTGTTGTTGGTATCATTAGTAATATTTAATTGAGTCTTTAGTTATTTTTTTTTTTCTTAATAACTTTTCACTCTTTCTTTTTCTATACTCCTAGGTAATGAATAACTTGATTCGATTCTTTTGTACGTCGTCGTTGGTGTCGTTAGTAATATTTAATTAAGTCTTTGGTTATTTTTTTTCTTAATAACTTTCACTCTTTCTTTTTCTATGCTTCTAGCTAATAAATAACTTGATTTGATTCTTTCGTACGTCATCGTTGGTGTTGTTAGTAATATTTAATCGAGTCTTTGGTTATTTTTTTTTTCTTAATAACTTTTCACTTTTTCTTTTTCTATGCTCCTAGGTAATAAGTAACTTGATTTAATTCTTTCGTACATCATCGTTGGTGTCGTTAGTAATATTTAATCAAGTCTTTGGTTATTTTTTTTTTCTTAATAACTTTTCACTCTTTCTTTTTCTATGCTTCTAGGTAATAAGTAACTTGATTTGATTCTTTCATATATTGTTGCTGGTATCATTAATAATATTTAATTGAGTCTTTAGTTATTTTTTTTTTCTTAATGACTTTTCACTCTTTCTTTTTCTATGCTCTTAGGTAATGAATAACTTGATTCGATTCTTTCGTACATCGTTGTTAGTGTTATTAGTAATATTTAATTGAGTCTTTGGTTATTTTTTTTTCTTAATAACTTTCACTTTTTCTTTTCTATGCTCCTAGGTAATGAATAACTTGATTTGATTCTTTCGTACGTCATCGTTGGTGTTGTTAGTAGTATTTAATCGAGTCTTTGGTTATTTTTTTTTCTTAATAACTTTCTCTTTTTCTTTTTCTATACTCCTAGATAATGAATAACTTGATTTGATTCTTTCGTACATCGTCGTTGGTATTGTTAGTAATATTTAATTGAGTCTTTGGTTATTTTTTTTTTCTTAATAACTTTTCACTCTTTCTTTTTCTATGCTTCTAGGTAATAAGTAACTTGATTCGATTCTTTTGTACGTCATTATTGATGTTGTTAGTAATATTTAATCGAGTCTTTAGTTATTTTTTTTTTCTTAATAACTTTTCACTCTTTCTTTTTCTATGCTTTTAGGTAATGAATAACTTGATTCGATTCTTTTATACGTCGTCGTTGGTGTTGTTAGTAATATTTAATCGAGTCTTTGGTTATTTTTTTTTTTCTTAATAACTTTTACTCTTTCTTTTCTATGCTTCTAGGTAATGAATAACTTGATTTGATTTTTTCGTATGTCGTCATTGGTGTTGTTAGTAGTATTTAATTAAGTCTTTGGTTATTTTTTTTTTCTTAATAACTTTTACTCTTTCTTTTTCTATACTCCTAGGTAATGAATAACTTGATTCGATTCTTTTGTATATTATCATTGGTGTCATTAGTAATATTTATTCGAGTCTTTGGTTATTTTTTTTTTCTTAATAACTTTTCACTCTTTCTTTTTCTATGCTCCTAGGTAATAAGTAACTTGATTTGATTCTTTCGTACATCGTTGTTGGTGTTGTTAGTAATATTTAATCGAGTCTTTGGTTATTTTTTTTTTCTTAATAACTTTCACTCTTTCTTTTTCTATGTTTTTATGTAATAAGTAACTTGATTCGATTCTTTTGTATGTCATTATTGGTGTCATTAGTAGTATTTAATCGAGTCTTTGTTTATTTTTTTTTCTTAATAACTTTTCACTCTTTTTTTTTCTATACTCCTAGGTAATGAATAACTTGATTCGATTCTTTTGTACATTGTCGTTGGTGTCGTTAGTAATATTTAATCAAGTCTTTGGTTTTTTTTTTTCTTAATAACTTTTCACTCTTTTTTTTTCTATATTTCTAGGTAATAAGTAACTTGATTTGATTCTTTCGTATATCATCGTTGGTGTCATTAGTAATATTTAATTGAGTCTTTGGTTATTTTTTTTTCTTAATAACTTTTACTCTTTTTTTTCTATGCTCCTAGGTAATAAATAACTTGATTCGATTCTTTCGTACATTGTCGTTGGTGTTGTTAGTAGTATTTAATCGAGTCTTTGGTTAATTTTTTTTTCTTAATAACTTTTCACTCTTTCTTTTTCTATACTTCTAGGTAATAAGTAACTAATTCAATTCTTTCATTGTTAGTGTATATACATTGTCGTTGGTGTCATTAGTCAGTATTTTGTCCATTTCAGTATATCTTTTGTTGTGTCTTTAATTATTTTTTTTCTTACTAACTTTGCATTTCTATTTTGTGGGGTTTTCAAGTAACTAATTAGATACTTTAAGTTGTTGGTATTGGTGTTGTTAGTTGGTATCTCTTCTATTTCGATGTCTTTTGTTGTGTTTTTAGTTTATTTTTTTTTCTTAATAACTTTTGCATTTTTCTTTTATGGGTTTTATTTGGTATTTTCTGTTGGTGTTGGAATAGTAAGGTATGCAAAATGATATAAAAAAAATGAAATAGTATTATAATAAAATTGAATATAAAATATTTTATAATTACAATAAAAATATATTTATAGTATAATAATTTTATTTAAAAATTAAAATAAAAATATTTTTAAAATATAATAAAAATATATTTATGGTATAATAATTTTATTTAAAAGTTATAATAAAAATATTTTTAAAATATAATAAAAATATATTTATAGTATAATAATTTTATTTAAAAGTTATAATAAAAATATTTTTAAAATATAGTAAAAATATATTTATAGTATAATAATTTTATTTAAAAATTAAAATAAAAATATTTTTACAATATAATGATAACATATTTATAATATAATAATTTTATTTAAAAGTTAAATAAAAATATAATATTATTATTAAAAAATTATTATAAAAATGTTTTTAAATTATAATAAAAATATTTTTATAATATAATTAAATCATTTTAAATAATATTATAAAAATAATTTTATAACATATTAGTTATATTATAATTACTAACTTATTACTAGTAATTGTAACATTTTTTAAAACATAATAAAGATGTAATAAAGTTATAATATTATTGTTTTTAAATATTTTATGGTTTCAGTAAAGTATTTACCAAAAGCTTTAACCAATACCACTTTTAACTATTTCTAACTGAGATTAGGGATAGTTTTAACAGTTTTTTTAAACATTTTTTAATGGTTTAAAACTTTTTTAAAATATCAAAGTCTGAGATAAAATTTTGCTAAAACTGAAAATATTGCTTCTGAATAATTAATTTTAATTTTTAGTAAGAAAAAAAAATTATATATTTTTTTAAATGCAAATTTGCAATACAACCTTTTATTCTATATTAGTTTTATATTTGTTAGTATTGAAAGTAATTATCTGAAGAACAAGAATCCAATATTTGAGTTTTTAATAAACCTTATATATATTCTTGGAATTTTTTACATTTTAATGAATAACCTTTTAATTGGTCAACTAATTCTACAAAGTCTTCTTCACAATAATTACATTTTTTGTGAAGTATTGTTCAATCATGTTTATCAGGTTCAGCATCTTTTGTAAAGTCTAAATGGAATTCTTTTGACAGGGATCTTTTACGAACATGAAACGTTGTTTTGAAAAATTTTCTTATTTAATTTTTTTTTTTGAATTTTAGTAATAATAATATATACGGTTTTTAAATTATGCAATTAGATCATAATCATGTCATAATGTATTAAACATTTTTTAACAGATTTAAATCAAACATGTTTTTTAAAATCGTGTTTTAAAGCATTTGCTATCCCTATCTGAGATGTGCCTTTATTTTTCTTTTAACAATGGCAAAATAACCCAGTAAAAGTTAAATTACAAATGTATCATTTATATTTGTCAGATTAAAACTGATAATCGATTTGAAGTTTTATATCCAAGAATTCTAAAATGCTTGTTCATGACTTGATTAGATGGTTAGATAAATTTTTGCAGGTAAATTTGCCTGAAAATAAAAAGTCTATCATTATTTGTTATTTACCAAGTTCATCATCTAAATTAATCAACTAATGAATTTCTTCATTATTATAAAATTTCAATTAATCTGAAGTTTTATATCAACAGACTCGACCCATGAAGGTGCAGTGGCTTATTAATAAATTTGGAAAGTTTTTAAACCTTTTTGCAATGATTTCTCAATGACTACCTAATTAAATTCGGTAAAATTTTTATATTTTAATTCCATAATATTGTAGAATTAAATAAATAATAAAAAAAAAATTTATTGAATTTTGTTTAATAATTGTTGAGAAATAATCACAAAAAGTTTAAAGAAACTTAAAAAACTAAATCGTGTTTTTTGAATTTTAAATGATGATTTCTCAACAACCAACAATTCATATTTAATAAATTTTTTTTATTTTAATTATGTGGGTTTATAGAATCAAATAAAAGAATTTAATCAAATTTGAATAGCTAATTGTCAAGAAATATTCATTAAAAGTCAAAGAAAAATTTGGCTACAGTTTCTTTTTTAAAGACATCTAAACTTTGAATGAAGATTACTTAGACTTACCTGGCTAAATTTGGTCAAAATTTTTTATTTAATCCTGTAAGTTTATATAATTGAAATAAAAAAAATTTATCAAATTTGGCCAGGCAAATTAATATAATACATATCTAAGATTATTGATTAGTGTTAATGATTCTGTTACAAAAAATCAATTTCTTGTTAATATTAAGAACTTTAAATGTTTATAAAGATGCAATTCTTACTATTATTAATGCAGGAATAAATTGCTAATTTTTTATTTTAACAAAATTCTTTTTAATAAAAATGGTTTGAGGTGGAACAAGAGTTTATTTATTCTCAACATCAAAGAAAATTAACAAAGAAAGTAGAAAAATGTAATTTATAAAATAATTCATAAATTAATATTTAATGTCTATATGAAATTTATTCATTTTTTTTTTTTTCAAGATGAGATCGCTTCTCTAGATACTTTTTATTATGTTAACTGTATATCTATTACATCTATTACAGATATGTGATGCAACTAACTTTTTATGTATATTGAGACTAAGGCTATGGTTAACTATCTATATTTGGAAACTACCTTATGTGATAATTCGAAGTATCTTTAGTATCACAATTTACCTCCAACCTGATACCTGCTGGCAAGGTAAGCGACCTACCAGGCTTAGATTGTTTGTGTCCTACGCACAACAACCTTTCTGCAGTTATCGAAGTTTTCACTTGCAATTTGTTGTCATACTTCAAGTTCATTAATGATTTCCTGGGTCCCTACCCCGTGGTGTAGGACTCTAATGAATTTGCAGTTTCTTGATACATGACTCCATTAATTGCTTTTTGCCCTTATCCAGTTCACAACAACCCCAGTACCCACATTTGAATCATCTTCTTACCTGGATTCTTTATTGGTCCCTCCCTTACTTCTAGCCAACAACCTGGAAGGGTTGGTCTGCCCAGGCTTTAGGTACCTGAAGGATGCCCTCCCCTTGGTCTATACTTTCAGAGCATATGTCCTTTTTCTCCGGTGTGACAACTCGGCAGTTTGGCTGGTATGTCCTCTGCCATAGGATCTGATTGCTCGGTTTTCCGATCCCAGGCCCTGATTCGAATTCAGCCCTCCTGTGATACCATCAAAGATTACTGCTACCTCCAGATTCAGGTCTTCCCAAATGGGTTTTCGGTTATTCTGGTTTCTCAGATTTTATTGTGCCAAAGCTCCCATAACTAGATGGTATGACCAAGATTACAGATTTCTAGATCCAACCGATAATCGACAA
>CAJVPY010005314.1:0-11584 GCA_910591965.1 Dentiscutata erythropus
ATTCGACTCTGCTCAGATTCCAGCATATAGTTAACATCATAGGGATTTTGCCCCAAATTCTAATATAGAAATTGTGCTGATCTTATCCGGATCAGCAATTAAAATCATTGGATTTTAAATGATTCTAATTTTATTTAAATTTATCAGCAGTGGTAATTAAATCAATTAAAATTATTAGATTTTAATCAATTATAATTAGAGATTAAATTTCCTAATGAATTAAGAAATTATTTAAATTAATATGAATTTATATAAAACATCACAATTACAAATATGATATTAAAGACTTATAAATAGATAGCTCAAATCCTGTATTGAACCTCCAAAAAATTCTCTAATAATCAGATAATTATTATTAAAATGCCTAGTTATATCTCAAAAGTTTGGAAATTTTTTACAAAAAATGATAATGATATTATCTGTAATTTATGTGAAAATAAAAAGTATAGTAAAAAATGCTCAATATCAACATTGTATTGTTATTTACATAGTAAACATCCTACACAATATAATACTATTCAAGCATCTAAAAATATGCGTCATCATCATCCATACTCACATGAATAGCAACGCCCTATTACCGAATCTCTTTTAGAATAGATAGTTGTAGATTAGCAACCCCTTACAATGGTTGAAAATTTTCAATTTCAAAAATTCATAAACTTGCTAAATCTGAGATACCCAATACCAACCCGTCAATATTTTAAGGATGTCTTAATTGATAGTTTCAATAGATATCGGTTAAATTTGTGTAATGATATTGTAAATATATCTAGTATGATTTTACTTATAGCCAATATTTGGACTTCCAGTATAAGTGAATCATATCCTGGAATTACTCTCTATTATATTAATGATGATTGGGTATTAAAGCATTTCTTGCTTAATATTACCTTATTTACTGAAAGCCACACAGAAGTTAATATAGCAAGTACAATATCCTCTCTCCTAAATGAATTTGATCTAAATAATAAAATAATTGGATTAACTATGATACTATCGGATTTGTCGACCAAATTCATGTTTCAATCAAATTCGTAAATTTTGATCTATCATTGATAACTCATGATGTAGTAATTCAATCTTGATAATTTTGATACTATTTGAACTCTCTCACTGTAAGAATTTGAATAGTATCAAAATTATCAAGATTGAATTACTACATCGTGAGTTATCAATGATAGATTAAAATTTATGAATTTGATTGAAATACGAATTTGGTCGATATTTTTTTTATTTTTTTTGTTATTTTTTTATTTTTTTATTTTAGTTTTTTTCATTTTTATTTTATTTTTCAAGATAATGTATTAAACATGGTTACCTGCGGAAGTTATCTTATCCAAAGCCTTCAATTAAATTTTAATAATACTGTTTTTAAGCACTATCGTTGTACCGCACATGTTATCAACCTGGCAGTTGCACAAGGTTTAGAAGTTGCTAGCAGTATATTGCAAAAGTTGCGTAAATTTGTAAAAAAAGTAAAAAATTCATCATGATTAATTAATGAATTGCATGATATATACACAATTAAACAACAATCTTATCTTGCGTTTATTCTTGATAAGGATATAAGGTGGAGCTCTACCTATATGATAATTGAGCGACAACTAAGAATAAAAAAAATGGTACAACTTCTTGTAAATAATAATTTATCAGAGCTTGAAGATTTATATCTAAATTCGAATGAATGGAAGGAAATGAGTATAAATATTAATAAGTTATAAAATATAATCTTTTTCAAATATAAAAAAAAAAAAATTTACTATCCTTTATAGGATCTATTAACTATTCTGTGGCCAATATATAAAGCTACTGTTTTTCTGTCCTCAGCTTCTCATCCAACCATTAGTAACATTCAGGTAGCATTTACTGGCATGATTACTGAACTTGAAACCTATTTTAAACCTAATTCTAGTCATCCTGTTGCATCTGCTATTTATGAAAAATTAAAAGAATATTGGAATCATTATTTTAATATTCATTCGGCAATTCCTGCTGTTTTAGACTCTCGATCTAAACTGACTAATTTTTCATCAGATCAAGCTAAATTAGTAAAACAAAGACTCCAACTTATTATTCAACCATATTAATCTATTAACGACAATGATAATCAAACTTTATCTATTAATAAGTCATCTTCCAAGTCCTATTTTGATAAAGTCAGGGTACGTCATCAACAAAATAAGCCACCAAAAACTCCTTTAGAAGAATTAAACAATTATCTAGAACTTCCTCCAGAAGAAAATACTGATCCTTTATCATGGTGGAAAATATATCAAGCAAGATATCCAATTCTTTCAAGGCTTGCAAGGAACTATCTGACTATTCAAGCTACTAGCGTTCCCTGTGAGCAAGCATTTTCTTTAGCAGGCTTAACGATTAGCAAAACTAGAAATCACCTCTTACTAGAAACTGTATGGGCCTTTATTTGCTTAAAAAATTAGATCACAGAAGGCCTTGGTCTAGGTCAAACTGAAGATATGGTAGTAGAAAATACATAGCAATAAATAAAAAAAAAGTTAGCTTTTTTTTTGTATTTGTATTACCATATTACGTCGTATTACCGTATTATATCGTATTACTATATTATATCATATTACCGTATTTTAAATACCCTTACTATTACGTAGAATAATACTCCTTATTTCCTTTTTAGTAATTTCAGTATAACTGAATTATCTATCTATACATATAAATTATATATATGTTATAATTATCATTTGCCATAATAGATATTGATATGTATCAGTTCTATTATTAAACTTATTTTATTATAGATAATAAAATTTGTAGTATATGCTTAATTAAATCACAGTATTAGCGAAAACCTTCATTCATTAGAATTAACTAAGAAATTTTTTAAGAGAACTATTCATATTTGGAATTTATCGAATATTAGAAAACTAGACTATTATTATATTTCATATCAAGAAGTCAAGTTGTCAGGAAATTAATTTGATCGAGAAAAAAATATTTGTGAAAACTTTTATCAGCGAAATGAGCTATCAGAAATACTTATACCATAAAAATAAGGTTATTAGTATAAGATCAAAGAAATAATACTAAGTGGGTATTGGGAAATTATACAACAATGGATTACAGTTATTTTTATTATTCTAGATAGAAAAGTTCTATTTTAATTTCCTGTCTGTATTTGATACCTGATATGTATGTATGATTTTTTTTAGTAAGCCATTCTCTAATTATAAAGACTGGTTTTAGACCGGCCATTTATTATAAATTCAAATCAAAAGTTTAGACCATTAAGTTTGAATTTATAATAAAAGACTAGTTTATTATAACTTTAAACCAAAAGTTTAGACTATTGGGTTTGAATTCATTGGCATTAGACTGGCTATTTGTTATAAACCCAAACTGAAAATTTAGATTATTAAGTTGAATTTGTAATAAAAGACTAGTCTTAGACCAGTTATTTATTATAAATCCAAACTGAAAGTTTAGACCATTAGGTTTGAATTCATAATAAAAGATTGGCTTTAGACTGGCTATTTATTATAAACCTAGACCAAAAGTTTAGGTTATTAAGTTGAATTTATAATAAAGACTGGTCTTAGACTAGTCATTTATTATAAACACAGACCGAAAGTTTAGACCATTAAGTTGAATTCATAATAAAAGACTAATCTTAGACTAATTATTTATTATAAACACAGACTGAAAGTTTAGACTATTAAGCTGAATTCATAATAAAAGATTAGTCTTAGACTGGTTATTTATTATAAATCTAGACTGAAAGTTTAGACTATTAAGTTGTATTTACAATAAAAGATATCGGTTATTTATTATAAACACAGACTGAAAGTTTAGACCATAGTTGAATTTATAATAAAAGACTGGTCTTAGACTGATCATTTATTATAAACCTAGACCGAAAGTTTAAACTATAATAAAAGACTGGTCTTAGACTAGTCATTTATTATAAATTAAATTCATAATAAAAGATCGGTCTTAGATCAGTTTTTTAGACTAACAGTTTAGATTGGTGTAGTCTTATAAGTTGTCTTAAAACCAAACTGTAATCAAACCAAAAAAGACTAGACAGAACTGGGCTAAAAATAGACTGAGTTGGACCAAACTGGACTGTTAATATCCCTAGCCACAATTTTCTTCTATAAGTGCTAAAATTTAACAAAGATTACTCAACATATACTAATCAAATTCGATTAATATTTTTTTTATTTTAATTCTATGAGATTATAAAACTAAATAAAAAAAATTTTGATCAAATTTTATCAGTTATATACAAGTAATCTTGTTTAAAATTGAAGCATCTGTTAAAGAAAAGCTGTAGTTAAAATTT
Source organism: Dentiscutata erythropus (assembly GCA_910591965.1). Taxonomy (NCBI): domain Eukaryota; kingdom Fungi; phylum Glomeromycota; class Glomeromycetes; order Diversisporales; family Gigasporaceae; genus Dentiscutata; species Dentiscutata erythropus. Next base: position 4,322 of record CAJVPY010005314.1, read on the forward strand.
TTTTAGCTTTTAATAAATATATTTCAACAACTACCAATCCAAATTCGATTATTTTTTTAATTTTAATTCTACAATTTTGTTGAATTATAATAAAAAAATTTTCATTGAATTTGGTTTAGTAATATTAAAAAATTTTTATTTAAATTTTAAAAACATGATCATACCCATATATTTATCTGTATTTCTTTTAAGATTTTGATGATTTTTTTTAAACTTTAAACATACAGTTTTCAATAACTACTAAGTCAAACTCAATGAGTCTTTTTTTATTATAATTCTGCAAGCTTGTAGAATTGAATAAAAAAAATTTATTAAGTTTAATTACATAGCTATTAAGAAACTTTGCTAGAAAATATAAAAAATACCAAATTTTGTTTATAAATATTGATAATTATTCATTGATCAACATTATACATGTAGATAATCAAAACTTGCTTTGCTTTAGCTGACCTCTAAAAATAAAAAATTTTTTTGTTTACAAATTACAAATTTGGATAATCAATAATTTAATTAGCTAGATTAAAATATGGTGTTGAACACTAGTGGTGTGATATATCAATGTTTTATATTTAACATTTCTTTTGATTTTTTTTTTTTACCAAATAAGAAAATTTTCTGAAGTACTATTTTTCATATTTAGTATTGATATCAGTTTTTTTACTCTTCTAATTATTTATTTAATTAGGATCAAGTCTGGTAAACAATTCTCATTCTTACAAATTTCTTTTATTTTTTTTTTTTATAAATTTGGCATTTTTTGGGTCATTTATCTGATTATAGTCTTAAAATTTAGTTAGCAATTATTCTCACTCTCATATAACTGTTTCAATTTTTTTTTATGAATCTGACATTTTTTTGGACCATCTATTTGATTATGGCTTTAAATTTGGTAAACAATTCTTATTCTTATATATCTCTTTTGTTTTTTTTTTTATGAATTTGGCATTTTTTGGACTATTCATTCTTAAAATTCGATGAGCAATTATTTTCATTCTCATATATCTTTTTTATTTTTTATTTTTTTTTATGAATTTGGTATTTTTTGGGCTATCTATCTAATTAGGAATCTTGAACAATTCTTATTTTCACATATCTCTTGTATTTTTTTTTTATAAATCTGGTATTTTTTTGGCTATTTATCTTTAAATTTAGTAAGCACTTCTCATTTTTACATATCTCTTTCAGTTTTTTTTATAAATATGATATTTTTTGAGCTATTTATTTAATTATAGCTTTAAAATTTGGTGAGCAATTCTCATTCTTATATATCTATTTCATTTTTTTTTATGAATTTGGCTATTTATCTGATTATAGCTTTAAAATTTAGCAAGCAATTCTCACTCTCACATATCTCTTGTTTGATGAATTCAGTATTTTTTGAACCATCTACCTAATTAGAGATTTTAAGCAATTTTCACTCTTATATACTTCTTTTGTTTTTTATTATAAATTCAGCATTTTTTTCAAGTTATCCATCTGATTATAGCTTTAAAATTTGGTAAGCAATTCTTATTCTCACATATCTCTTCCAGTTTTTTTTTATAAATCTGGTGTTTTTCAGACTATTTATCTAATTATGACTTTAAAATTCGGTAAGAAATTCTCATTCTCACATATTTTTTTATTTTTTATTTTTATGAATTTGGTGTTTTTCAGATCATCTATCTAATTATAGCCTTAAAATTTAGTAAGCAATTCTCATTCTTACATATCTATTTCAATTTTTTTTTATAAATTTAGCATTTTTTGGGCTATTCATTTGATTATGGCTTTAAAATTTAGAAAGCAATTTTTACTCTTACATATTTCTTTGTTTTTTTTTATAAATCTGGTATTTTTTAGGCCATCCGTTTAATTAGAGATTTTAAGCAATTTTTACTCTCACATACCTCTTGTTTTTTTTTTTTTTTTATGAATCCGGCATTTTTCAGGCCATCTATCTGATTATAGTCTTAAAATTTAGTGAACAATTCTTATTCTAACATATCTTTTAGTTTTTTTTTTTATAAATCCGGTATTTTTCAGAGCTATTTATCTGATTATAGCTTTAAAATTTAGTAAGCAATTCTCACTCTCGCATATCTTTTTCGGTTTTTTTTTATGAATTTGGACTATTTATCTGATTATATGGTTCATGTTACTTATAGTCATCAAAGAAAATTCATATAAATTCAAATAGCTTCTTGTCTTTTAATTTAAGTGATATTAAAAATATAAACCGTAAAAATAATAAATTCGATACTGCTCTTTCAGATTTATGGCTTATTTTTTTTCTGTAATTTGTTATTTTGTAAAGTACTAAAGGTTAAAGTTAATTAATTTCTCAAATTTCGGAATAAATATAAAAATTTCTTAGGTGATATGAGTTTTTGACCAATAATAAGCAAGACATGTGACCAAATCAGATAAAAATTTCGGAATGATCTACATTTTTTGATGAGTATAGGTGACGTGAACCATAGCCTTAAAATTTGGTAAGCAATTCTTACTCTAATATATTTTTCAGTTTTTTTATAAATTTAGCATTTATTAGGCTATCTATTTAATTAAGGATCTTAAGCAATTTTTACTCTCACATATTCCTTGTTTTTTTTTTTTTTATAAATTTGGCATTTTTTGGACTATCTATTTGATTATAGACTTAAAATTTGGTGAGCAATTTTTATTCTGATTATAGCTTTAAAATTCAATAAGCAATTCTCACTTTCACATATCTTTTTCATTTTTTTTTATGAATCTGGCATTTTTCAAGCTATCTATTAAATAGAAATCTTAAGCAGTTTCACTCTTGCATTGTTTAAGCCATCTATCTGATTATAGTCTTGAAATTTGGTAAGCAATTCTCATTTTAACATATCTCTTAGTTTTTTTTTTATAAATTTAGTATTTTTCAAGCTATTTATCTGATTATAGCTTTAAAATTTGGTAAGCAATTCACACTTTTACATATCTCTTTTAGTTTTTTTTATGAATCCAGTATTTTTTGGACCATCTATCTGATTATAGCTTTAAATTTGGTAAGCAATTCTTACTCTAACATATTTCTCAGTTTTTTTTAATAAATCCAGCATTTATCAGGCTATCTGTTTAATTAGGGATTTTAAGCAATTCTCATTCTTACATATTCCTTGTTTGTTTTTTTTTATGAATTCAGCATTTTTCAGACCATCTATTTGATTATGGCCTTAAAATTTGATAAGCAATTCTCACTCTAACATATCTCTTAGTTTTTTTTTTATAAATCTGGTATTTTCAGCTATTTATCTGATTATAGCTTTAAAATTTGATGAGCAATTCTTACTCTCACATATCTCTTGTTTGATGAATTTGATATTTTTTGGGCTATTCATTTAATTTATAATCTTGAGCAATTTTCACTCTTACATATTTATTTCTTTTTTTTTTTTATAAATTTGGTATTTTTTGAACCATTCATCTGATTATTGCTTTAAAATTTGGTGAGCAATTCTTATTCTCACATATCTATTTCATTTTTTTTATAAATCTAATATTTTTTAGACTATCCACCTAATTAAAAATATTGTGCAATTCTCATTCTCACATATCTCTTTCATTTTTTTTTTATGAATTTAGCATTTTTTGAGCTATTCATCTTTAAATTTGGTAACCAATCTCATTCTCACATATCTATTTCAGGTTTTTTTTATAAATCTGGCATTTTTTGGGCTATTCATCTGATTATGGTCTTAAAATTCAGTAACCAATTATTGTAGCAGATTAAAATGAAATTTTTCTATTTTTTTTAAAAAAATTTAAAATTTTTTAGAAGATATTTTTTAGGGTTAGAGTTAGTGTTAGAGTTAGGGTTTAGAGTTAGTTTTATTAATAAAAGAGTATAAGTGGGTTTTATAAGCTTTAAAGGTAAACAAGAAAGGTTTCCAATTATGATTTGTGACAATTATTCTTACTTTAATATAACTTTTTCATTTTTTTATAAATCCAGCTATTCATCTGATTATAGCTTTAAAATTCAGTAAGCAATTCTCACTCTCACATATCTTTTGTTTGTTTTTTTTTTATGAATCTGGCATTTTTCAGGCTATTCATCTAATTAGGGATCTTGAGCAATTCTTACTCTTATATACCTCTTTTGTTTTTTTTATAAATCCAGCATTTTTCAAACATTTATTTTAAAACTTGATGTCTAATTATTTTTATTTCACATAACTCTTTCAGCATTTTTGGGCTATTAATCTGTTTAGGAACTTAAAATTCAGTAACCAATTCTTGCATTGATATATTTTTTTGTTTTTTTCATATTGCATAAATTAATACATTAATTGATTTTTTTTAATCACATGAATTTATATATATATTTTTTTCTTGTTTTATGAATTAATGCACTGATTAATTTTTTTCTTAATTATGATGATATTTATTAGTATAAATTTATGCTGTATTGTTGTATTATATCGTTTGTGTATATATATTAGTTTAAATTTTCTTAAATGAAATAAAAAAATTCAAGCATATCTTCTACAATTCAAATTCCCTCTTTAAAATTTCTTAAATTTTTTATTTAATAATAATATATTATATAAATCACAAGAATGTGCTCTTTGCAAATCTTTAGTAAATTATGATAGAAATCTTTTTCGAAGTAATAATCATGAATATCATAAAGCCTAATTTATTTTAAAAGACTTTTTTTTCAAAAAACTATTTTAAGTATTTTGAAGCTATATTAATTGGATATCTTTGGTTATATAAAGCCACATATACAACTATTCTACACATGACAGATCATTTATCAATTACCATTTAAAATTATACAAATAATCTTAGAAATCTGGTTTCTAATACATTAGAAGATAATAATAATATAGTATGATTAGTGGGCCTAACATAATTGTTGAAATTGATGAGACTAAAATAGATAAAAAGAAGTACTATTAGGGTCATTAGGTTGATAGTATGTGGGTAATTAGTGGAGTTGAAAGAGCAAAAGAAAAAAAAATGTTTCATTGAATCGATATCTAATAGAACAGCTAAAATATTACTTGAGGTGATTTCTAAACATGTTTTGCCAGGCTCTATAGTGTATACAGATATGTAGCAAGGGTATTACAAAATTGAAGTATAAGATATATCTCATAATGAAGTTAACTATTTTTAAGGTTTTATAAATTATGAAACTAGAACTTATACTAATACTATAGAAGAATTATGAAATGGCCTAAAGTTAAAAGTCCCACTATATAATAAGACCAAAGATGAAATTACCAATCATCTTTACGAATTTATATAAAGAAGGTAATATAGAAATGATTTATAGAGTAGTTTTATTAATGCTTTAAAAACCACAACTTATCCTGATCCTTAATAATTTATTTATTTATATTATTTATATTATACTTTATTTATTTATATTTATATGTATTATATATTATAATATATATATATATATTTTTTTTTGGTATTAAGGTGACCTCTTTGGTCTGGGGAACTTTTTAGAGTATAGACGAAGTTTTATATGTAATTATAATGATGGTATATCAAGCCACACGTGCACCTTTTGAGTGCCTATTTAAGTAGTCCGCCCGAAGATTCTACACTATCTGCCATACTTGCAATCTTGGACATTGTTATTAAAATGGAATAGGGATTGAAAAAGATATAAAAAAAGGCTTTCGAATATTATCAAAAATCAACAGATATGGAACAAGCTGATGGAACATATAATCTTGAACGTTGTTACAAAAGTGGAATAAGAATTAAAAAAATATAAATAAGATGTTTAAATATTATTAAAATTTGCAGATATGGGACATGAAGATGAAATAAATAATGCTAGACATTGTTATCAATATGGAATAGGAGTTGAAAAAAATATAAAGGAGGCGTTTGAATATTATCATGATTGATGGTGTAAATTACTCATTGTTACGATTATTGCAATGATCCAATATCCATTGCTGGGTGTAACTAGATGGGCATAGAAGTACAAATCAGGTAAATTAGGTAGCCATGTAGAGATGCCGTTGACATGGTTATAGGGAAAAGAAGGTAGATAGAAGGAATAGTATACTGTTGGAAAAGAGCGAGACTTTGCATTCTTTTAGCTTTTTTCATTTTTCATTCTCTTCATTTTCGTATAAATAGAGTAGGCAGTGAAGTTCAATTTTAAACAATAATCACTTGAACAATCAATAAACTAGAATTTTACAAACTACAATTAAAAACTTTGCAAAAGTACTCCTTAGAAAATTTTTTTAGATTAACAATAAATAATGTATTGATTTATCTCCGTATGTACTCACTATAAAATCTTATTATAGAGATCAATATATTTTTTCCCAATTAAAAAAAAGAATTACTGATCTTATTAATTGCCATATCAGAATGACAGTGAAGTTAGTAAAAGTAATTTTGATATAAATATATAAAAACTCAATTTCAAAACGATTAAAAAAAAAAAAAGAAAAAAAAATGGACATCTTAAAACAAGCACAAACCAAACTGATTTTTTCAGTTTATCCAAATAAAACTTCCAAAAAGTTTACCCAACATAATTTTTCTAATAAAACTTCTGATACAATTAATTTGGGGTCATCTAATGAAAATAATACTTATTTACCTCTTGAATCGGATGCTTTAGCTCTAGCTCTGTCTTCTCTATCTTCTCCGTCCCCTAAACCAAAAATTAAAAAACAAAAAAAATGTTTTAAATGATAGCAATAAAGAGTCTTTTCTTTGGCCAAGCACAATTATTAAATCATTACTTTCTTACTTATCCGAAAATATGCAACTTTACCGAATGAATAAAGAAAAATTTTACTTTAAAGCTGCTTTATACCTTGGTAATGGCAAAACAGGAGATCAAGTTCATAATAAAATCCGATCACTTATCAATAAGAAAGCTCGAACAAAACTGGAAAAGGGGCATTAACTTGGCCTTTTTATAATGAAATGAATGATATATTCGGAAACTGTGAAAATATAAATCCCAACTATTTGGTAAATAGCACGGGTCAGGTAAATATTACTGTAATATAACTTAACTTTGTATTTGTATATATATAAAACAAATAATAATATTATTATAATTGTAATATATATAGACTTATTGTAATAACTTACAAAAAGATAATGGTAATGATAAGGATTGCACTCTAAAATCTAATAAGAAACGGCGTTTAGATGAAGATGAAATGCATTACATAAATTTCATCGATATAATTACACAAACTAAAAAAACTGAGGTCGAAACCAAGCAAAAACTTCTTCAGTTAGAAATAGATA
>CAJVPY010005315.1:0-11584 GCA_910591965.1 Dentiscutata erythropus
TTAAGCAATAAGAGTCGATTACTTAAAAAGCTTCGAAAGTTTTCTTATAACGGGTTCAAAAGTAAGTATATAGTTTTTGTGTAACGTTACTATGTAAAATCGATCTGCGTGACATGTGATAACGGAGGACATTTAATGTTTATTCATAGTAATACAAAATTTACGACAGTTACATTTTTGATTAACTATTAATTGACTAATATAGATTTTGAAAAATTTCCATATATGGCCGCATACATATTTGTATTTTGTGTAACAATACCATTAAGTACTGTAGATGATAATTTTACTACGCATAGAATTGATTGGCTAATACTATGCAGAAATTTGTATAGTTACGATTGGAATTTAATAGTACGTAAGTATACAATTACTACACTACTATTATGCAGTTACTGCATATATAGATATTTAAGTTTCCGCAAGTATTGCTTAATTTCAGCCCAGTTCCGAGGTATTCGCCCAGGATTTTAGAGATTGCCCCGTAAAAAGTTTAGATCAACTAATAATAAACTTATTGAAATTTATTGGAAAGACAAAAGATAACACGAAAAGCTTAATTATAATTTTGCTACAAATAATGGATATTAACTACAAGGGTGCTTCGTAATTGTAGCCATCAAATTTATTTACAGAAGTTTACTAAAAGTCTTAAATAATAAATTTTTTTAAATATCTGAACTTATTAAAGAAAGCTTAGCATTGATATCAGAGGATTTTATCATATCAATCATAAGTATTTTTTTACACATCAATCATTTACAAAATTTCTTTAATACTTTACAGAAACTTGAAATTCCTTAATGCATAGCTACGACATAGTAACTATATAGTTGCTATTAAATTTAATAACAACTATATAATTACTATATAGTTACTATGTCGTAGCTATGTCTTAAGGAATTTAGGTTTCTGCTAAGTAATTCCATTACGGCGAATTGGTTAAATTAAGGAATACCTAAAGAATAAAATATTTTAAAAATTTTGCGTTATTAAATTGTTGCTAAATGATTCAGAAACTTGATGCTTCCTACTGACTAAATTTCTACGACATGACAAAAGACTTGAGAGAAATCCAACTTCAAAGAGGCTAAATTGTAAATTGATAAATGATAATCAATTACAATAAAAAATTGTATTCACCATTTAATTTTCTTACTTATTTATCGGTAATGCGCGCATGTACAGCGTTAGGATATTTTAATTTCCTATTGGCAAACATAAATTTACGGGTGGTAATTGTAATAATATGTATTATAATATTCATAAACAATACCGGTATCCGTAATTAAAGTTCGATCTAGAATTTACATTCCATACCTACATATGTGTAAAAGCTTATAAAATAAAGTAAGCTATAACTCGAAATAATAGATATATAATTGATCATTTTTTTAAAGCTAATCTTACAGTTCCTGTACGATACATAACTTCAGAATCAGATAAATTTATAAAAATGGTATACTATAAAGAACATATACAGAATAAGATAATAAATTGAAGTCACATTAAAAAAAAATAGATCACTTACAACCAACTAATACACCATAGAAACTTGTAAAATTTAAATGCTGAGTTAAATATGGAGGGAGTCTTTGTTTAATATAATAAAAAGTTTACGATAAGTGATTTAAGACTGCATACATGAAAGTATTTAAAAAAATTTTGCAATAGCATCAGTAATACAGTATAAATATTATGTAATAAATTCGAATAATACGTGTATATTAATTAATGATAAATATAAATTTTAACCGAAGTCGTGAATTTTTATTTGTTTTATGACCTTTTGAATATAATTGAATTCAATGTTCATGAAATTTTAAGATGTATAGAATTGAATAAAGTTACGTTCCTTAAACTCACATATACAATATTGTGATAAAAAATTACTTTTAAGACAATCCAATTTCTAAACTTGGATTCTATAAAAGCCTTAAATGTGTGAAGGCATAATAATACACAATCGTTATCATATAAAATGTAATTACAAATCTATAAACGCAAAAATCCAATGAGAAGTAGATGTTATCATATCAATGTAATTAAATATAGTTAGTAAGATCCGAATTTAAGAGATTGTTTTGAACACTTCAAGATGTTTTATGTTATGTGTTTTTTTTATAAAATTTTCTATTACTTCCTTTGATACAAAATTATGTGAAATTTATAGACCAAAAAAGAAATCGATGATTTCTGATTTTCGATTACTTAAATATTTTTGCAAAAATAAAAGTTAGATTCATTATTTTGTAACATATTTGATTAGTATATTTTGTAGAATATAATTTGCACATTAATTATGTTGTAAAGAATTTAATTGTGTATTATTAAAATTTTGGTTCTTTTTTAGCCCGATAAAATTTACATATTGCATGGCGGACAAGAAAATTTAAATGTTGCACAAATTCAATCTTACAAAAATTATTTCATTTTAAAGATTAATGTGTTATTATTGAAAGTATCATGAAATTCCAAAGTAAAAGCATAAGAAGCTTTGGAATAGTTTTTTTTGTTGGAAATATTTTTTTTCACAATTACAATAATCTTTAAAAGTTATACAAAAAAAGACACTTTGTGCATCAAAGCATGTTCCAGGAAACTAATTTTTGCCAGTAGAAATGTTTTTTTAAAAAGTAAATAAATATGTGGGGGTGAGTCAAAAGAAATCAAGCAAATTTTTTATAATAAATTTTTTTTATAACTTTAAACAAGAATAACTTAACAAAAACTTAACCAAATTTAATAAAATTTTTTTAAAATAATTTTTACAAACTTGTAGAATTAATTTAAAAGAATTTTTATTAAATTTGATCAAGTTTTTGTTAAGTTATTCTTGTTTAAAGTTTTTAAAAAAACTTACTAAAAAATTTGCTTGGTTTCTATTGACTCAACCCCATGTGTGTAAGTCTTAATATATAATATTGAATTCATTTCAACATGATCCGCTTAGATGACAATAATTCATTATCCAATAAATCGATTAATATTATACAAGAATAATCCAATAAAAAAGATTTTATATCGATCTAAACAGTTATTATATAGTAAATTAAAAATAGAAAACATCAAATGAAATACCACACAAATTCTAAACACAGAAACTTTAAACAATTAAATAGAAATAATAAACTTTATGATAACGATTAAATTTAAAAGTATATGATAAGCATTAGACTCATTATTAAACAACTTCTATGCTTATTACTCAATAACGTTAATAAACCTTAAAAGATATCTGCTAGTCAAATGTTGATATTACACGAATATATAATATTTACATACTTGTATATATATTGAATTTTATTATACATTTAAATAACATAATCGGAATATTAAACCATTTTTTAACAGATTTAAATACAATCAAGATTTTGTGCTTTAAAACATTTGCAATTCCTATTTACGTTTACTCTTGCAAAAATTTTTAAAATTTATTATCGTTATTGAATAATAAGCATAGAAAATTTATTAAAGGATTAAAAACAGGAATCTAATTCTTCAATTCATTCGCTAAAAATTTTACTCAATGAGATTTTACATAGTGGTAACATTGTAAAAAGTACTAACAAATGTAAATTAATATAGAATAAAAGTTATATTAGCCATAAGCAAATTTTGCATTAAAAATGTAATAGCTCTAATATAAATTAAAGCGCTCAACCATATATATATATGTTTTTATGTAATATCTAATAAATTCGAATTTGCATACCATCGTCTTTTTTTAAAAAAAAAAAAGATTTCACTTAAATTAAAATTAATCAAAAGAGGTTATATTTTCAATTTCAGGATTAAACGTCAACGCTTTAAAAAAAGAAAGTCTTATTTAAAAAAAATAGAAATTATAAATCCCTTATCTCAAAACAAAAATGCCACTAATTTAATTCAGAAACCTGAACATTGATTATGAACCACCCCATTACATGAATATAGTTGACCATACTGTTTAACTTTTAGTGAAATGAACGGGTCACACTTAATTTAATTTAAGAAATCTCAATATCACTCATCAGTTTACTAATATATTCGGAATATTTTTTCGTTTCATATATCTTACTAGTGTATATGTCTTGTTGATGTGTTTGTTCAATCTGTTCTAGTTTAATCTTATTAGCTTCAAATAATTGTTTTTTGATTTCATTCTCATTTTCCTGATTCATTTCATCAAACCAATGTGTGATTATTTCAATAATTTCTGTTGCGGTAGGTCGTTTATCAAAATCTTTATCCATACATTTCATAGTTAATTCAATATAACAATCGGGTCCTAAACATTTAGGTCTTAATCCACTGATGATTCTTGACACCAGATCACCATTAAACGGAATTCCATCAAATGCTCTTTGACCGGTTGAAATCTCTGTCGCGATAATTCCAAGACTGTAAATATCTGATGCTTGAATATACTGTTGACCCACCAAAACCTCAGGTGCTATATACGGCAAAATTCCACAAAATTTTCCTTCCTTTACTTTTTTAGAAAGTCCAAGATCAGTAATATATGCGTTATGCGAACTAGTTAGCAAAACATTTCCGCTGTGTAAATCTCTGTGAATGAGTTTCTGCGAATGAATCGACTCAAGATCCAAAGCTATATCGTACAAAATTTTCAATTTATCTTTCCATTCCAATTGTGATATTCGTGCAAGATTTTGTCGTAACGAACCTTTCGTTCCAAGTTGCAGAACAATAATATAATCACCATAGTCATTTCTTGATACTCCAAAACAGTTTAAGAATGAAGGATTTTCGTAACCAATTTCACAGTAATTCTTCAATTCATGGATAAATTCTTGTTCATTTTTGTTTGAGTCATGAATCACTTTAAGAGCAACATCCCACCATGTATTATTAATTAAATCGCCCAATATACGGTTGCGAATCCTCCTTTTCCCAACTCTTCAATATTTCTGAACTCATTATAATCAATCCAAGATAATTTAAATCTCTCATCGTCTAATGTTCTCTTAAGTTCAGGAATAATATTATCAGGTGATTTATTAGTTTTCAAAAGACTTCTATATTTTGTGAACCAATAATTTGCCTTCTGAATATTTCTCTTTGTACCGACACCGTTACGATAGCAACGAGCAACATTACTCATTGCTACATGAACACCCATATTAGCAGATTTTTCATAATATTCAAATGCTTTATTATAATCTTCATCAACCCCACTTCCATTTTCATAATGAAAACCAACTACACATATTCCATTAGCATTTTCCAGATCAGCAGATCTCATACAATACTCAAATGCTTTCTGGCAGTTTCTTTTTACTCCAATTCCATAATAATAACAATCCCTAACCCTATTCATCGCACTTGGATTTCCTAACTCAGATGCACTCATATAATATTCAAAAGCCTTCCTTTCGTCTTTTTTGACACCAATACCATCTTCATAATTGCAGCCAACAGCATAAACCGCATCCGGATTTCCTAACTCAGCTGCTTCCATAAAATATTCAAAAGCCTTCTTTTCGTCTTTCTTAACACCAATACCGTAATGATAATTGTAACCAAGTTCATTAAGTTGTTTAGAGTCCATTTTTTGTTTTAAAGGAAAAAAAAATCATGCACCGATAAGATACAAACTTTAATTTTCCGGAGCGTAACGGAGGATATTTAATATTTAATAAAGGTTATACGAAAACCACATCAATAGTTACGTTTTTGATTAGCATATTAGTAGGCTTATATTGGCTATCAAAAACGCAATTTTGAAAATTTTAATATCTGGCTGCATGCATATTTGTATTTCAATGTAACAAAACAATTAAGTAAAATGACCGATGTTAATTTTACTATAGAGGCTTACTTGAGATATCAAAAAATAATCTCAAAATGCAAATGGGTTGTGGAATAATCCAAATAGCAGAGAGAGGCCAGATTATCCATCAAATAGCATATGCAACTGAAAAGTGGTTTTCTTTGACCAGAGCTGAGTTTCGCTTAATGCCGGCCCAGCTCCTATGCATTCGCTCGGAATTTTAGAGATTGCACCGTAAAAATCTATATTACAGAATAATAAACTTATCGAAATTTATTGAAAAGACGGGATAAAAATAGAAAAATAAAATAAAATAAAATCAATTAAATTAATAACTGTTAATACAATGAAATACAGTATCACGAAAGTTAAATCATAATTCTTTACAATTAATAGATAGTAATTGCAGAAGTATTTCTTCGCAAATAAGTCATCATCAATGCATCGCATTTTATTTGGCGAAATAGTTTCGGAGGGTTTCGGACTTATTGGGCGAAACTAAAATTCCTCTTGTCGTAACGTTTCGGATTTGAAAATTAGTTTCGCCCGAAACACTGGTCAAAACATAGGACTTTTTTTAAACATTATAATATTCACATCTTTGGTAATTCCATTAAGGCGAACTGGTTGGAATTTAAGAATATCTAAAGAATAAAATATATAAAGTTCGTAATCAAATTCTTATATAATGATTCAGACGCTTGATGCTTCTAAAAAGCTATGACATGACAAAAGGACTTAAGAAAAATCTAATTTCAAAAAGATTAAATGTGGTAAGCTTACAAAAAATAACATAAATTGATAAATGATATTTAATTACGAGAAAAACGATATTCACTATTTACTTTTCTTACACCTTTATCGGTAACGTATATATATCCAACATCAAGGTCTTGTAATTTCCTTTTAGCAAACGTAGATTTAAAGATTCTAGACAATAACGCATTCTTGATATGCGTTTTATTAAACTAAGGTGAGTAAATTCATGCAGACCTAATTATTAACTTTGAACGGCTAAATTCTTAGTCGCAATGCTTAATTTAAATTTTCATTTCAAATTAGACTATTTAAATGAACTATAATTCATCATCAAATACATTACAATATTAATAATTGATCTTTAAATTGTACTCCATTTTATATTTACACGATTAAATAAACCAATAGGGGTTTCAGAGCTAAGGTTCTGGTTTCTAATCTTGAATTAAACTATTAACGTATTTATTTCGATATTAGTGATCTACAAATCATATTGATTTAATAAATGCTTTTAAGATCGTAAATTTTCTTTTAAAAAAAAAAACGGTTGTTTATTTCATTTTTTGATTTCTAAATTTCAAAAAATAAAAATAGAACATTTCAAACTTCCATGTACTGTATTTTCAAAATAAGCTAACTCTGATGAAAAACATTATATGAAGATCAATAATATAAACTAAAGTATAGAATAACTTATTATAAATGCAGTAATCAATAATTTTCAATAAGTCTGCATAATTTTTATTCAATAAACTGAGACTGATTTACGTATCGGATAATGATAATTCACCTATAAAGATCTCAACAGTTCATCCATTAAGCTTATAAAATATTAATTATGAATCAAAAATAGAAATCATCAAATGAAAATATGCTTTGAATTTAGATATAGATAAGCATTAGGCCATTATTAAACAACTGCTATGCTTATTATTCAATACAGATAATAAATTTTAAACATTTTTTTAAGAGTAAACGCAAACATGAATGGCAATTGTTTTAAAGCACAATCTTAAAAATCTTGATTGTTGATTTAAATCTGTCAAAATAATGGGGTAATAATCCGATTGTGTAAATTAAATGTATAATAGTATGTTTACTAAAAAAAAACAAATAAATAAATGAAATGAAAATTTATATAAAACTATGACTCGTGTTCATGGAAGTTTCTGTTAAAAAAATCCGGCTTGCCTTTACAAAAGTTGCTGAACTGATAAACATGATCGAAAAACACTTGTCAAAAATGTAATTATTGCGAGGAAGACTGTGTTAGTTAGTTAAATGGCAAAACGCTATTCATTAAAATGTAAAAACTTCAAAGAAATATAGTTAATTAGGAATCTGGAACTTCAAATTCTTCATTTGCAAAAATTTACTCAAAGATATTTTAGAAAGTGGTAATATTGTAAACAATACCAACAAATGTAAATTTATATATAATGAAAGGTTGTATTGGCCATAAACAAATTCACATTAAAAATTTAATAGCTTTAATATAAATTAAAGCGATCAAATAGTATATATTTTTTATGGAATATCTAATAAATACGAATTTACATAGCTCCGTCTTTTTTAAAAAAAAAATTTATCTTTTTATTAAAATCAACCAATAAGAGGCAATATTTTCAATTTCAGAACCAAAAGTCAATGTTTAAAAAAAGAAAGTTTTATTTTAAAAAAAAAATAGAATTTATAAATCACTTAATTAAAACAAAAATGCCACTAATTTAATTCGAAATCAGAAACCTGAACATTAATTCTGAACCACCCTACTACACAATTATTTATATTTGTCTACTTGTAGAGTATCTTTTTTTTTAAATTTTAAATAGAATGCTCCCGTATTTAATTATTAACAAACAGAAAAAATCCATAATTGACCATACTATTTTAACTGTTAGTGAAATGCACGGGTCTCATCTAATTTAATTTAATTCTAAATTGAAAATTTGAACGAAATCTCATATCACTCGTCGGTTTACTAATATACTCGGAATATTTTTTCGTTTCATATATCTTGCTAATGTATATGTCTTGTTGATGTGTTTGTTCAATCTGTTCTAGCTTAATCTTATTAGCTTCAAAAAATTGGTTTTTTATTTCATTACTATCCTCCTGACTCATTTCATTTAACCAACTAGTGATTATTTCAATAATTTCTGTTACAGTAGGTCGCTTACCAAGATCTTTATTCATACATTTCATAGCTAATTTGATATAGCAATCAGGTCCTAAACACTTAGGTCTTGATCCATTGATAATTTTTAATACAAGATCATCATTGAACGGAATTCCATCAAATGCTCTTTGCCCAGTCGAAATCTCAGTTGTGATAATTCCAAGACTGTAAATATCTGAGGCCACGCAAAGTTAATTTTTCGTTTTGCATTACATGGATTTCAGAATCAACGGTCGGCGGTCGGATTTTTTTATTTTTATTTTTTTATTTTTTATTTTTAATTCTACAGTAAATAATAGACTCATATTCACATTTAAGGTCATGCATAGTTAATTTTTCGCTTTACATAACATGGAATCAGGAAATTGGGTCGGCAATCGAATTTTTTTTATCTGTTCTATCGGATAATTCCGAAAATAGGGTCTCTATCGGGTGATACCGGAATGATTTATGGGTAAAAATTAAATGCCAAAAATAGAACAATTCGCTCAATTGGAACCTAAAAAAAAAAAAAAAAAATTCGGAAAATTGAAAAATGGGTCGGCGGGTAATGCAAACCGAAAAATTAACTGTGTGGCCTGATGCTTGAGTATACGGTTGACCCACCAAAACCTCAGGTGCTATATATGGAAGTATTCCACAAATTTTTCCTTCATTTACTTTTTTAGAAAGCCCAAGATCAGTGATGTATGCGTTGTTCAAATTTTCTTGTAATATGTTTCCGCTGTGTAAATCTCTGTGAACGAGTCCCTGCGAATGAATTGACTCGAGATCCACAGCTATACAGTACAAAATATTCAATTTATCTTTCCATTCCAATTGCGATACTTGTACAAAATTTTGTCGTAAAGGTCCATTTATTGCCAAATACATAACAATAATATAATCGTCATAATCATTTCTTGATACACCAAAGCAGTTCAAGAATGAAGGATTCTCGTAACCAATTTCGCAGTAATTCTTCAATTACTGGATAAATTCTTGCTCATTATTGTTTGAATCATGAATCACTTTAAGTGCAACATTCCACCACGAATTATTAATTCTATCTAACCAAGTTGCTCTATATACAGTTGCGAATCTTCCTTTTCCTTTTTCTTTAATATCCTTGAAATCACGATAATCAATCCAAGATAATTTGTATCTCTCATTGTCTAATATTCTCTTAAGTTCAGGATTGATATGATCTGGTGATTTATTAGTTTTCAAAAAACATCTATATTTTGTGAACCAATAATTTGCCTTTTGAATATCTCTCTTTGTACCGGTACCGTCACGATAACATCGAGCAACATTACTCATTGGTACCTTATAGCCCATATTAGCAGATTTTTCATAATATTCAGATGCTTTATTGTAATCTTTATCAACTCCCCTACCATTTTAATAACAAAAACCAACAATATTCGTTGCATTAGCATTATCTAAGTCAGCCGATAGCTTATAATATTCAAATGATTTTTGGTAATTTCTTTCTACTCCAATTTCATAATAATAACAGGTACCAACTGCATGCATTGCCTCCGACTTTCCTAGGTCAGCTGCTTTCATATAATATTCAAAAGCCTTCTTTTCGTCTTTCTTAACGCCAATACCATATCGATAATTGCAACAAGTTCATAAAGCTGTTTAGAGTCCATTTTTTTTTGAAGGAGAAAAAAATCATGCACCAAATAAGATACAAGCTTTAATTTGTCCGGACGTAACGGAGGGCATTTAATGTTTAATTAAGGTTATACAAAAGTCACATCATTAGTTACATTTTTGATTAGCTTATTAGTTGACTTATATTGTCTATAGAATTGTACTATGCAGAAATTTAAAATCGCTTAATGTGTAGTAACTAGTACTCCGCAAAATCAATCAAAATTTGAATTTGAATCAAATATTTGAAAATATTTGATCAAACTTTTAAAATATTTGATCAAATATTTGAAAATATTTGATCCAAATTCAAATTTTGATTTGATTTTGCGGAGCACTATTAGTAACTGTATAGTAATAATGCAGTTATGATTGAATTTAATAGTAAGTATATAATTACTACATTGCTACAATGCAGTTACTGCATATTTAGATATTTAAATTTTTGCAAAGTAATGCTTAATGTCGGCCCAGCACCGATGTATTCGCTGAGGATTTCAGAAATCAACCCGCAAAAAATTTATATCATGTAAAATATTTGAACTATTAAAGTATGCTTAGCATTGATATCAGAGAATTTATCATATCAATCATAGGAATTATTTAAACATCATAACATTCACTTCAAAAACTTCTTTGGTAATTCCATTACGCGAATTTGTTGAATGAAGGAATATCTAAAGATTAAATATTTAAAAAATTTTGAGCTATCAAATTGTTACTAAATGATTCAGAAGCTTGATGATTCCTACAGACTAAAATTCTACGACATGACAAAAGAACTTGAGTGAAATCCAAATTTAAAGAATGGCTAAATTGTAGGTTGATAATGATAATTAAAATAAGAAAAAATTGGACCCTTTAATTTTCTTACTCCTTTATCAGTAACAGCATATATCCAACGTTAGGATATTTTAATTTCCTATTGGCAACATAAATTTACGGATGGTAATTGTAATAATATGAGTGCTGTCAAAAGAAAACCTGTCATCGGGCTTTCAATAATATTTTGTGTAGAGTTAACATCTACGGAAATCTATTATAATGATAGATTTTCCATAGATGACTAACTGTACACAAAATATCCCTTAATCCGTATGTAAATTCGGGGCAAATTTGCCCCAAATTTTGTAAAATAATTTTTATCCGCTCAAACTATAATAAATACTATAAATTGGTTATAACTCAAATAAAATACAAATATTTAATAAATTTATTTACTTTTT
>CAJVPY010005316.1:0-11583 GCA_910591965.1 Dentiscutata erythropus
ACGGAATCAAAGTTTATAGTAATTTTATATGTTTTTTTTATAATTTTATATATATAAAAATTTACAAGCAAAATAGTATGACAAATCGTGCGACTGATAGTAAGTATATTTAAAAATTTATAGTTAAATATATCTACTAGAACTTGAACCAAGATTTTTATCGATTATTTTTTCCAAGTTTTTTTTTATTTTTGTTTTTTTTTTCTAAGTTTTTATTTTGTTTTTTTTAAGTTTTTTTTGTATCTGGTAAATAGCTATATAACTATATAGTATTACTTTTCGTACAGTATATATATATGTACATACATAAGCTGCACTGCATTTTTATGTTTAACAGATTCATGTTATTTTTTTTATTAATGTTACATTTCACCTTCATCTCCATTGAGAAATTTAGGCTTTGCTAGAGTTTTGTCTTTGCTGAACTTATTCTTATTCATTCTCTCTATTCATTATTAATTTAGTCTTTGTATTTATACTTTCAAAATGGCTGTAGTCTGAAACCAAGATTTATAGTTTCAAACCAAGATCTGTAGTTCTAGACCAAGATCCATAGTTTCAAACCAATCTGTGGTCTCAAACCCAGATCTGGGGTCCTGACCCGTACACAGCCACTTCTTAATAGAAATGTTTACTTTTCGCTATTATACAGAAATCTTAACCTAACAACTATAAGTGATAGTGTTGAACATTACTATCAAAATGGGAGAAAGATGGCAAACTTATAATATTGGGCCTTACTGTTTAAATAGTATTGGGGCTAAAACTTGCTTGCTAGTTTTGATTCTAATAATTAATTAATAGCCAATCTCTATATATACTAGTACAAGCTAACTGAACTTAATTTTAAAACTTGGGCACAGGCACAAGCACTTATATAGGTGCTGGTGCTAATATTGATACAAATATGATCTGAAAGATATTATATACTGTTAAGTATGATTTATTTTGAACTTATTTTGCAGTTTTTTTTTGATTTCAGTATTAATAAACAATTTTCATATATATTGATACAAGCTGAATGAAACAATTAAAGTGACATACTGATAGATAAGTATTTTTGTTTGACTTTGAACTTGATTTGCTGGTTTGATTTCAATATATAATAACTGATTTCATATACACTAGTACAAGCTGAATGAAACAATTAATGTAATTAAATGATTTGAAAAGTGTTATATACTGATAAGCAAGTATTTTATATATTGACTTTAACTTGATTTGTTGCTTTGATACTAATAATTAATAAATAGATTTGAGGTATGGTAACTTAGTATAGTGGTCTTGTCGTCACCCTCTCCAAGTGGCAGATCTAGAGTTCAAATCCCACAGATGACAATATTTGAAAAATAGACTTGTGTTTCAGTTAATGGCTATGCTTATCAGTTGGATCTAGAACTAAAATCTGTAACTTTGGTCACACTATCTAGAAATGGGAGCTTTGGTGCAATAAATTTGAGGAACTGGCATAACCAAAAATCTATTTGGGAAGTCCTGAGTTGGGAGGTAACAATGATCTTTGATGGTACTACAGAGGAACAAATTTAGAACCAGAGACTAAGATTGGAAAACCGAGCAACCAGGTTCTATAGTGGAAAACACACTAGCTAAACCACCAGGAACCGAGATTGGAGAACTGAGCGACTAGGTCCTATGGCAGAGGACACACTAGCTGAATTGCCAGGTACTGTCACACTGGAGGAAAAGAACATATGCTCTGAAAGTATGGACCAAGAGAAGAGCGCCCTTCAGGCACCTAAAGCCTAGGCAGACTGACCCTTCCAGGTTGCTGGCTGGAAGTAAGGGAGGGACCAATAAAGAATTCAGAAAAAAAGGAAGTCCAACTGGGGTATTAGGGTTGTTGTAAACCAGTGTCTGAAATTGGGTTGCGGAGTCTGCAGACTGCAACAAAGTTTTAAATTCCCGCAACCAAAATCTGAAGTGCATATGCAAATTCCGCATATAAATTTGCAAAATTTACCTATAAATTTCGATTAAATGTTCATGTGCGCAACTAAATTTTTATAAATTTTATAATCTGCAAGTCGTTTTTTTCAATTGGTTGCAGCCCGCAACTAATTTAAAAATTGAATTTCAGACCTGTTATAAACCCGTACAAGGGCAAGGGATATATGGGGTAACACCCTAGTACTAACCTAGGTTTAAAGGTATAATATCTCTGAAACCTAATCTGAAAACATGTGGGATGTGGAAGGAATTAGAAGGGCATCTACTATGCCCGTCTTTGAATAATACCAGAAGATTAATTTCGATAAATTAGCATAATAAAGGTAAAGCTAGTAGGGGAATGTCGACCTGGGTGGTCTCTATTTGGATATTAACTAGGTAGGTTGCAGCACAAGCATATAGCCTGTAGATATATAATGGGGTAGTGCAGGACTGGGGTGCTAGAGGGTTTAAATGGGTAATCACCTAGTTGGATTACAGGTATGGCAGCTAGTGTAGAACCTATGGCGGACTACTTAAATAGGCACTCAAAAGGTGCACGTGTGGCTAGTTGTACTCTCACATGCCAAAAATATACTACTATACATAGTATATATAATAGTTACTTTAGTAACAATATTTACATCTAATAAAGTCAGCTGTGACAGCATTTGGCAAAATAAAAAAAATAAAAATAAAAAAATAAATAGGTTTTATATATACTAGTACAAGAAAATAAAATAATTAATGTGACAAAATAATATAAAGAGTATTACATACTGGTAAGTATTTATATATTAACTTTGAATTTGATATCAATAATTAATAAATAGGTTTTATACATACCAGTCAAGATAAGTAAAATAATCAATGCGACAAAATGATTTGAAGGAATTTACATACTGTAAATGGTATATAAAAGGCTCTTTAGAATAGTAGATCTAGACCTGTGTACAGATCTCAAGATCTTCTTGATTGAAATTTAAACATCTAGATTGCATATTACAAATGCAAAGTGTGTATATATTTCAAATTTTTACTTTCGATGATACAAACTCTCAGCCATGTACTAGAGCCCGGGTCACTATAAGTTTTACATTAGTGGAATATAACAGACCTGGATTTTTTATATAACTTTTTACAGTACTAGTAAGTAATTTATATGTTGACTTTGAACTTGATTTACTAGTTTGATTTTAAAAATTAATAAATGATTATTATACACACTAGTATAAGCTAAGTAAAATGACAAATATGATGAAAGTATTAGATACAGTTAAATATTTATCTTGCTTTTGAACTTGCTTTGCCATTTTTGATCTAACCGATTTTCATACATATCAATACAATGAAAGATTTGCATGCTGGTTAGTATTTATGTTCTTATTTTTAAAAATTTTTACTATTTTTGATTCTAATAATTAATAAAAGATTCTTATATATACCATTACAAGCTGAATGAAATAATTAATATAAATAAGATAATTTGAAGAATATTATGCACTGGTAAATATTATTTGAACTTGTTTGATGCTTTTAATTCCAATAACTATATTAATGGGCTGAATAAAATAACTAATGCAAATGAAGTGATAAGTTTATTTTCTTGATAGAATAACTGTTTTACTCTGAGATATTAAAGTTAGGTAGTACTTTTTTACGGGATCCAATTAACTAACCAACAATAACTTCATAGACCTCTTATTTTACCAACAGTTTATCTCACCAAAGTCTATTTTACAGCCAAAGTAATTCTGGTCTATATCATTAGGATTAGATTAGTGTAATTTATAAAAAAAAAAACTTGTCATTAAAATAGACTGGAACTTGTAAATGAATAATCGTTGGTAAAATGTGGTGTCTATAAAGTCTATGAAGAATTGTTAATAAAATAATATGGACCTCTTTTTTACCTATTAGAGTATTTATTTATAATAACTTAGAACACTTTAATAAAGAATTTATAAAAAAGCATCACTGTGCTTTGGAAAGATTTATATTGTGCTCTATATTATGTAATAATAAATTAGTAATTATATACTAGATTTAAGATTAATTTTTGAGTTAGAATTAGAATTGAGTTTAGTGTTAGAATTGGGTAAAGGTGATTATTTGCTTTATAAAATATAAATTAAAAGTTTTATCATTATAATATAAATATTATGTGATTTGAATACTATAAAGTGACATATATAATACCTGAGTCTGTTACATTCAACCAATTTTTAAACCATATAGAAGACTCTGGGCAGTGTCTGAAATTCAATTTTTAAATTAGTTGCGGACTGCAACCAATTAAAAAAAATGACTTGCGGATTATAAAAATTTATAAAAATTTAGTTGTGCATATGACCATTTAGTCAAAATTTATAGGTAAATTTTGCAAATTTAAATGCGGAATCTGTATATGCACTTCAGATTTTGGTTGCAGTAATTTAAAATTTTGTTGCGGTCCGCAGACTCCGCAACCCAATTTCAGACACTGACTCTGAGTCTAGTACTCACTGAGAGCCATATCATAAAAGAAAAAAATTTAAAGTGTATTTACAATAGGCAGCTTAACAATTTGAAAAAACTGCATTTAATTAATGTAGATTTCATGGTTTGTGCTCAGATTTAATTTATTATTTTGGAACTTGTATATGGCATTTTACAGTACTTCTAAAAAAATAAATCAACATTAATTGAAAAACTCCCATTTTGGATATATTTTACTTTAGTGATATATTTACTGATTACTGCCCGATTAATATCTGATTTTGTTCAGATTGTATACCGATTTGCACCATAAATTGGCATCAATCGGGCTGTCAAATTTAAAAATTGGCAACAATCAGTTAGTTATTAGTTTTAAATATGGCATACCTGATTTGCCATTTTTTAACTAGTATATGAAGAACAGTAAAATTAAAAGTTACCAAAGTAAAAAAAAAATCAAGAACATAAATACTTACTACATCTTTCAAGTTATTTTATTTGCATTAACCATTTCAGTTGATCTGAGTTATAAAGACAAAAAGAATTTAAATCAGTAAATGCAATTTATACAGTATTATACCAGTAATTATGAACACAAATACTTATTTTCGTAATACTATATTCTTTGTTTTATTTGTATTAATTATTTCATTTAGCACAACTATAAAATGGTAAACTTTTTAAAATTACCTTTTAATTCATTTAACTTGTGTTAATTATTTTAGTTAGCATGCGATTATAAAGAAAATTAGTGAGTAAAGATTACCAAAAAACAGAACATATATACTTACTGATATGTAATAATACTTCAAATCATTTCATTTGTATGAAGCATTTAGTATGCGATTATAGATTAGTGAAACTAAAATCATTACCTAAAACTATATATGTGGAGGCATAGTATTTCGCATCTATATAGTAATATCTTTTGAGCCATTTTATTTACATTAACCACATCAGTCAGCTCAAAACTATTAATTGGTAGAATTTTTATATTAACAAATTAAATTTATAAATACTTATTTAAAGTCACAATACCTTTGAAATCATTTTATTCAAATTAACTATTTTTCTGATATGTGACTATAAAATAGTGGAATTAAAATTAGTAAAGTAAGTTCAATTAAAAGTATAAAAAGTTATTTACTAGTATATAATTGTCACTATAAAGAATGCAAAATAGCAATTTAAAAAAATCAAAATATCACATTGTAATGAATCATAAAAAAGTGTAAGCCAATTTAGTCGCATTGTAAAGAATCATAAAAAAGTGTAAGCCAATTTAGTCACGTTGTAACAAATAAAAAAGTGTAAGCCAATAAGATTACTGTGATTTAAAGTTATACAATTTAAAGTAACTATTTATACAGGTAATCTAAACGTTATCATTACACACAAATTTTTTTAGTATATAGTTATATATATATATATAAACATAGTATATAAATATGTATTATGATTGAAAACTAATAAGCAAAAATTCATATTAAAATATAACTTACTGTTCTCATTAATAAAATTAAGAACATAAAATTTTATAAATGTTCTCTTTAAGAACATTTTAAAAGAACAAAATATTCTTAAATAAGAGAACATTATTTTTAATATTAATGTTTTTAAAAAAATTTAAATGTTTATTGAGAACATTAAGAATATTGAATTTTAAACACTGATTGTGACAACACCATTGTGATAATATCAATACAATGATACCAACAAAAAACTAATTCAAAAGGTGACAATCTAAAAAAAAAAATTAGTAGGTGAGAAAGCAAAGCAAAAGCAAAGTGAAACAACAAACCAACAAAAAGTTGATTATCATAGTGCACAAAAAAAATTTATATATGACTGCCAATCACTGGCTAATCATATAAGTGTCGCTATATATATGTAAAATTTGGGTCTAAAATAATAAAAATTAATATAAACCTCTATAAGGTTTATATTATTAACATTAAACCTGGGTCTAGGTTAAGGTTTTTCAAAAAATTATATTATAGAAAGCGCAAATTAAAATTTTAAGATTCTATAAAAGTCAATAAATTTTTAACTAATATTGACTTTAAAAAATAAGACTATACAATTTTAATATTAAAGTATTTAATATAGAAATTCTTCATTAAAAATTTTACTTATCTTAATTTTAAAATATAAAATTATAAATTTATTTAATTAAGTTTTATCGTTTATTATATATATATCTATATTATTTTAACCCTAACTTTTTGAATAAATTTTCTTGTAAATTTGTTACAATCTTATAAAATTTTAAAATACTTATATATAAATGATTATATATACATATAGTATATCAATTAGATTTTTATTTTTTGTTTATAAAATCTAAACTTGAAAGTATAAACTAAATACTTATAAATAAAAATTTTTATATTCAATTTAAACTTAGCTTATCTATATACAGTTAAATCTCTCTACAGTTACCAAGTTAGTTGCACCCTATTTTGGTACTTGTATAGAGATGTGACTATAAATAAAATATTTTTCATAGTCATATGTTTATAGGCCAATGAGTGTTTAATATAATATATAGTTGTAATATATTGAAATACTATTAAAAAATTTAAAATGTTTAATAGTGAATAACTTTTAATTCAGTGGCCAAATTTGGATGAAATAGATATCAGAGTGATTGTCTCAATAAGACAATTCTAATGAGTCCTAATCTAGTTACAAAATCTAAGATCACTAAGAATTTTTCATGTTTAAATTTAATCAACTGTTAAATATATAAAATAACAAAAATCCTTAACAATCTTGGGAATATGTAATTAGATTTTAAAATTTTTGGACTTATTAGAATCATCTCATTAAGACAAACATTTTGGTAGTCATTTTATCCAAATCAGGCTGTTGGATCAAAAGCTATTTGCTATCAAACCTGAAGGAAGTTTTAAATTTATATGAATATGAATACTGGCCAAACAGATTTTATAATCCGAATTGAGCTAAAAATTGATGACTATAATGAGGGTTTATTATAAATAAAATTGTTAAAAAATCAAATTTTTATGGTAATAGTAATTATAAATGATTTGTGACTATAATGAGGTTTTTTACTATATTTTAAGTTTGTCGCGCAATATTGGATAATTAATAAGGGGTGTAACTATATAGAGTGTGACTATAGAGAGGTCTAACTGTATTTACTAAAAAATATAACTTAAATATCTATGTTTAATATAACTTAAATATCTAATCTGAAGTATATTTAATATAACTTAACTATCTAATATGAAGTATGTTTATCTAGATAACTTAATTAATTTGACAAATTAAATAAAATCAGATTAAAATGAAATGGAGGACCTCTTTTGCTCTTCTTTAAAGCTTATAAAACCCACTTATACAATTTTTTAATAAACCTAATACTAAACCCTAACTTTAACTCTAACTTTAACCTAAAAAATGTCTCTCAAAATTTTTTAAATTATCTCTAAAAAAATATTAAAAATTCATTTTAATCTGATTTCATTTTAATCTGTCACAATTAATATATCAACTTAAAGTTTTAAACTATAAAATATAATTAAATATAAATTAGCTAAAACAATAATAATAGATTTTTAATAGCTATATTAAAAGATATATATTTTTTTCATTGATTTAAATATACACAGTTATATTAAAGCACAGAAAGTAAAGTTTAAAATAATATATAAATTCTAAAATTATTATATTTTTAGAATAAAATAAGTTAAAGTTTAGTTTATTTATAATTGATTATACCATTATTTTAATAAAACTAAAATATATAAACTAACTCAAAAATAAATATTTGAGTGCTGCGAAAAAAAAGGTTTTTGTGACTTTCAAGTATATTATAATTTAAGATACTAAAAAACTCTTCCCAACTATCACTTATACACAAAAATTATCACTTTAATTATTTCCAAAATACTTTATTGCTCGTTATTTTACTATACAGATATAGTTTTGTCTCTTAAGTAAACTTGTTTCTTTCTTTCTACTACACATAATATCTAAATATTACTATTAAAACTTGTAAAGTTGTCAAGTTAAGGCCTTTTGGCCTACTTTTGTATTTTACTCAAAACGGCCTTTTTAACATACTGTTTAAGCTTAGAAAAAGTTAAAGAGCTCACGGTTTCCATCATAACAAGCTATAGTACAAGTTTGTAGCTTTAAACTCCCTGCAATTCTCCTTTTTTATTTTTTTATTTTTTTTCTAAAAAATTTTAGCAAAAACCACTTAGACATTTCCATGTAACCTCAACTTGTATCACCCACATTTTCAAATACTCCAACATTATTGGTTTTCTTCATTTATACTAATTTTAAGTTTATTATACAAATTAACTATTTAGATCTTTGTATTCTTTCTATTTTTAATTTAGCAACGTTACCAAAGTTTCATGGAGCATACTCGGGTTATAAGTGATAGTTGTGTAACATGTGACCTGCATGTGACCTGCATATGATCTGTGTAACCTACCTTGACTTTTTGTAATCTACATTACACAAAACAAATTTTATACCATTTCAAAGCCCTCTCTATTCTCTATAATAATTTACTATTATTATTGTTCCACGATGCATAATTTATCTTTATTTAAATATCTAAGTTAATAATAGCTCAAATGCCTACTTTTAACATCAAACAATCTGAGACTACCAATCTTGCTGCCTTTTTATCTCAGTATCCCAATCATTTTGGTATTTGGATCTATGAGGATAGACCTAATAGTACTAGACCTACGAATAAAGGTGTTTTTTCTACTAAATGCTCAACAAAGGTACGTAGTATGGGTAAAGCTACTTACTTCTTCCAAGCTTCTTATACTGCTGCTACCATATCTTGCTTCTGCAAAAAATATCATACCAAATTTACCTCTAGTATTCAATCTTCCTTCTTTAAATCACCCAATACTCCTACTTACTCTTCTATTACTCAATTCCAAAGCCAACATTTACCTCGTAACCTAACTCAATGCCAACACTTATGTACTATTTGCCAACAGCCTATTCTATATACCTTTACAACAGGCCTTGAACTCTATTCACTTAATAAAAACACTTTATTTAAAAATAACCAACCATTCTACAAAGTATGTTTGCATTTTGAATCACTTGTCTCTTTACCTACTTCAACTACCCCTACTTCT
Source organism: Dentiscutata erythropus (assembly GCA_910591965.1). Taxonomy (NCBI): domain Eukaryota; kingdom Fungi; phylum Glomeromycota; class Glomeromycetes; order Diversisporales; family Gigasporaceae; genus Dentiscutata; species Dentiscutata erythropus. The sequence goes on from CAJVPY010005316.1 coordinate 9,570, forward strand.
ACTGTTTATTCTAAACTACTTACCTATTTCAATACCTGGTATCTCAATACTAACCACCTACTCAAACTATCCCTATTACTTCCCAACCCTCTACAACTCATACTGATCAACTCCTACAAGCCTCAACCATCCAAACTTCTATTACTTAGCCAAATCAAAAAATTCTTTTCAACCTTTCACCCCATCCTTGATCTCTTTCACTTCCCTATCAACTTAACCAATCCCTAAACCAGGTTTTCTAAGTCATTTTGCTTCTGTCTTACTCTCTTATGTATCTGAATATATCTATAGTTCTCCCACTCAAAATCTTTTACGTCTCTTAACACCTACTAACAATGTTCCCAAACTTGATTCTGTTACTTATAATACTTCTACTAACTCTTTTACTCTAACTACTAACCAAACTTCTTTTCCTTCAAATAATCTAGACTTTCTTGATAATGAAGCTTCCAGCTTTGTTGCAAAAATGATGGATGTCGACACTCCTATTAGTCAATCTATATCTAACCTTTCTCCTACTTAACCAATTACTGCTACTTAGCCTTCTATTCAATCTGTAGTCTCATCCTTATCTTTACTCTCTCACTCTCAAACCCATCAACTCTTGAATCCATATCTGTCCTCTTCTACTTCTCAACCAACTTACTTTTCAATTACTTAAAGTTCTACACCTAAAAACAAACAATCTCAAAGTTAAACCTACTCCTCCATACTTCAACAAAAATCCAACTCCCCACTTTCTAACCAACCTACTTCTCATTCTAAACCAAATTCTTCTTTTGACTAGATTTATAATTTTCCTATAACTGATACCATGAAACCTAATACCAAACTTCTCTCTAAAACTCTTTATATTCCTCAAAACCCATCTTCACAATTTCTACCTAGTTGTACTCTTAAAGAGGCAACATCTAACAAAAAGCTACCTCTCAAAGCTAGCTTTTATCACATTATTTGTGTAATAGCTGGTACACGTTCTGACTTTCTTAATGATTATATCTATGAGATTAATCTCTCTATTGATCAAGATGCTCCTATTCCTTTTCATATTTTCGAAGATACTTTTAAAAAAATCCTCCTCAAATTTACTACAATTCTTTTCACTAAACTTAACTATGCAAAAATCTTTATATCTCCTGTTACTGTTCTCCTATACAATACTGCAAATTGATTACAATTCTGCCTCAATCTAGCTCGTCTGCATCTATACCTCTCTAACAACTATCAAGATATTAATTACAACAAATTTGTCAAAAATTTCAAGTTTTGTTCTAAAAACTTTAAATTTACCTCTTCTGTCATTTTCTACAATAGAATAACAAATATTTTACTATTAAATCAGACAACAAATTCAATATATAATTACTTTTTAATATTTCTAAAACTCTCTTTCTTGAACAATTTTCCATTCTATACCTTAAAAATTCTTTCAATCACTTTAATATCTGATTTGAAAATATCTTCCCTTCATATAGTAAACAATTCCTGACTATCCCCAACAAAGAAGATACTAAACTTTTTCTTCAATCACAAATTAGAAAACAGTTCATACTTTTACTTCCTTCAGATATTTCCTTCTTCAAACCTTATAATTTTCAAGATTGACATAATGAATGTTTTTGCTATCTTAACTTTCATCTACTCATATGTAAATACATTAACTGTTCCTATATCTCTGACTATAAACATGATATATCAAAACGTTTTAAAGCAATTTTAGATGACTCTTTTAATACTTTTCACAGGTTCAATAAATACATAAAGGATACATACTGGTATCTCTTTATCATCCTGATATCTATCCTTTATGTATCCATTATTAATCTGTTTTGCTACAGTTATTTGGCGGATCTATAGTAACATAAAGGATAGATATTGGTACAAAATAAAGGATAAATATTAGATAAATAAAGGGTATCTATTATTATCCCAATATTGATTCTTTATATGATAATTATCTACCTGGTTCCTACATGTGTTCGCCAAATCTATGGCAGCATAAATGATGAATATC
>CAJVPY010005317.1:0-11582 GCA_910591965.1 Dentiscutata erythropus
TAGCAAAATAGTATTAATGATTTTTAGCCAATGATTTGATTGCATATCACATGATTAGGGCATGCCTATTAGCCTTTCGGCATGCCCAAAAGGCATGCCCGTGCCTCTGTGCCTCGAACCCTAGCTTGGCCCCATGATCAACATAATTCGGTTAAAAAATTTTTTATTACAGCAATGATGTAAAAAAGTACTAATAAAATTGGTAGCAATCAATCAAAATAATATGAATAATAAAAAATATATATAACGATAAATAAATTAAATTTATGACTTAATATATAGGTTAATAAGCTCTGGATCTAAAGTATAAACGAATATTATAAAATTAGTACTAAAATATCGATAAAATTCTAGATAAATTTTTACAGAATACATATTTACCAGCTACATTACCCGACTTAACTTCTTCACTGAATCGTTGAGAAATTTTATCAACGTCAATAAACTGACTTGTATATATACTATCTAAAATTTTTTGTGTTTTTATTGGTTGTTGTTGAATCATGTCATCTGCTTCCCAAAATTTATTACTTATTTCTAATTTCTCATCTAATTCTTCTGATTCGTCAAACGTATCCGTTTCGTCAGCCATATCCATTTCGTCGTCCGTATCAATCGTATCCTGCTCATTCATAAAACCATACCATTTTGAAAATTCATCAAAAAGCGTTTTCGCTGTAGGCCGCTTTTTCGGATCAGAATTCATACATGATTCTGCTAATCTGGTATAGCAATCAGGTGTTTCTGATGTAATTGTTGGTCTTAATCCGTCGCAAATTTTTACCGCTAAATCATTATCAAACAAATAGTTATCAAATGGTGGAATTCCAGTGGTTATTTCTGCCATAACAACCCCAAAACCATATATGTCTGCTGCTTGTGTAAATTTTTCGCCTAACAAAATTTCTGGAGCAATATAAGGTAAAACTCCACAGATTCCTTTTCTTGATGCAGATTCTTCATTGTTTCGAGACAATCCCAGATCTGTAATATAAGACTTCATTATTTTTTCAAGCCATGATTCCTCTTCATGTTGTAGAATGTTACCACTATGAAAATCACAATGAATATATCCTGCTTCATGGATTTGAATTAAATCTTTTGATATGTCTGTTAATCGCAATAGTTTATCTTTCCATGTAAGTTTTTTAAAATTTCCCCTCAAATATTGACGAAGGTTTCCGCTATTCACATACTGAAATACCATTAAATATTGATTTGTGTCACTATTTTGAGTTAGCCCATATATCTCAAGTCTACTGCCCGTCAATCTGCATTTCATATGGTTTTTAAGCTTATTAAATAAAAAAAATTCGTGTAAATAATTTTATATTAAATACGCAAAATTAATTAAAAATTAATTAACTTACTTCTCGTAAAAATTCAGTGGAATTTGTTTGAGAACCGGGTAAAGTTTTAAGAGCAACTTTATTTTGTTCCGTACGTGACTGTATATATTTCTCTCCATCACGAATAATTTTTCGTTTGCCGTCTAACCAAATTGCTGAAAATACATGCCCGAATCCTCCCTGTGCAATCTCCTGAACACTATCCAACCTGTTGAAAGGAATCCATTCAATTACTTTTTCATATTCTGTAGTTTCAAATTGAAACTCTTTAATGCAACTATCAATATCATTATTCCCACTTGTCCACCCTTTAGCCGCTTTCAAAGGATCACATGATTGACACCAAGCTCTTGAAGTATTGAAACGTTCACAATCCGTACATTTTCCATAATTAGAATTTCTTTTAAGAGACATCTCAAGTACTATCATAAATTCATTTGTAGTAGTATTCTGTGTTATTCCATATATTTTAACTTCATTCTTGTTTAGTTGTATGTAATTTTTAAACTTTAAATAATTAATTTAGCAATATATCCAAAAAAAAAAAAAAAAAGCAACAATGACTATAATTGTTTGAACTTACTTCCTTTAAGAAGTCAACAGGATTCATTTTTGAATCAGGGAATGTCTTAAGTATAACTGAATATGATGGAATGCGTGATTGTACAGCATTTGAAACTGTTCGTATCCCATCTAACCAAATTGCTGAAAGCTCTGTGCCAAACCTTTCCTCACTTATATTGCTTATAATATCTAATTTATCAAAAGGAATCCATTCAATAACCTCATCATATTTGATAGTTCCAAGTTGAAGTCTTTTAATATAATTGTCAATATCCTCGTTTCTGCTTGTCCATCCTTGCGTTGTTCTTGGGGGATCACACGTTTGACACCAGGCCGGAAATGTGTTATATCGGTTACAATATGTGCATAATCCATTATAGGAGGTTCTATTCTCATAAAACTCTTCAAACACTATCATATATTCACAGGTGGATGTATTTTGAGTAATTCCAAATAATTTGCACTTTTCACCTTCTAACCGAATATAATCTTTAAACTTAAAATAAAGGCGTGTATCATTAATGTTAATAATAAACAATGGTTAGCAACACAGTAACTATATTCTAGCTTACCTCTTTTAAAAAATCAACAGAATTTATTTGTGAATTGGGGAAAGTTTTAAGCGCAACCAAGCATGATGGTATACGTGATTGCACATATTTTCCATTGTCGTTCGAAACTAATCGTATGCCATCTAACCAGATTGCTGTGAATTCTACGCTAAATTCTCTTTTGTTGATATTATTTAGTCTGTCAAAAGGAATCCATTCGATTATCTCATTATATTTTATAGCTCCAAACTGAGATCTTTTAATATAATCATCGATATCTTTGCTTCCGCTTGTCCATCCTTGTATTATTCTTTGAGGATCACATGTTTGGCACCAGGCCGGAGATGTGTTATATTGGTTGCAATATGTGCAAAGTCCGTTATGAGAATTTCTTACATATTCAAACACTATCATATATTCATTGGTGGACGTATTTTGTGTAAGTCCAAATAACTTAAAACTATTAATTGACTGTATGCATTCTTCAACCTTAAAAACAAAGTGATAGAATTTATATAAATTATGAGTAGATTATGGGATAATGTTATATGCATTAAAAATTTAATTTAGACCTACATTCTTTAAAAAATCAATACAATTTATTTGTGAGCCGGGAAAAGTCTTAAGTGTAACCACATATGACGGTATACGTTCTTCATTATTAGAAACCAATCTCTTGCCATCTATCCAAACTGCTAAAAATTTTATATCTAAGTCTCCTTCACTAATCAACCGTATGTTTTTTAGATTGTTAAAAGGAATCCATTCAATAACTTCCTCATGTCTTGTAGCTTCAAGCTGAAGTTTTTTAATGTAAGTGTCGATATCCTTATTTCCGCTTGTCCATCCTTGTGCTATTCTTGGAGGATCACATGTTTGGCACCATACTGAAGATGTGTTATATCTGTTACAGCATGAGCATCGTCCGTTACGGGAATCTCTTATATAATAAAACTCATCAAATACTATCATATATTCATAGGTGGATGTATTTTGTGTAAGTCCAAATAATTTACAATTATTAGTTGACCGTACGTATTCTTTAACCTTTAAAACATAAATATAATAAATAGAATTCAAATGAATTATAAGTCGATTATAGAATAAGGTTATGTGCATTAAAAACCTACATTCTTTAAGAAGTCAACATAATTTATTTGTGAACCGAAAAAAGTCATAAGTGTGACTGTACATCGAGATATACGTGTTTGTATGTATTTTCGATCATTTTTAGAAATTAATCGTATGCCATCTTTCCAGAGTGCTAAAAATTTTATATTTAAGTCTGTTTCGCTAATTTTCTGTATGTTTTCTAATTTACTAAAGGGAATCCACTCAATAACCTCATCATAATTTATAGCATTGTGTTGAGATATTTTAATATAATTATCAATATCATTATTTCCACTTGTCCATCCTTCTGCTATTCTTAGTGGATCACATGTTTGACACCAGGCGAAAGAAGTATTGTATCTCTTACATCGTGTGCATAGTCCGTTATTAGAAGATCTTCTAAACTCATCAAATACTATCATGCATTCATAGGTGGATGGGTTTTGAGTAAATCCAAATAATTTGCAATTATTAATTGACTGTATATGTTATTGAAGTTAGAAATAAATATGACAGATTATACAGTACAATGTAAAAATTTGATTAGTTAGGGTTATGTCCTACTTAAACTTACTTCATTTAAAAAAGCATCAGAATTTATTTGTGAGCTAAGAAAAGGCTTAAGTGTCACAGCGCACGGTGGTGTACGCGATTTTATGTATTTTCCATTATCTTTAGAAATTAATCGTATGCCATCTATCCAAACTGCCAAAAACTTTATATTTAAGTCTCCGCTAATCTCCTGTACGATTTCTAATTTACTAAAAGGAATCCACTCAATAACCTCATCGTAATTGGTAGCCCTAAGTTGAGACTTTTTAATATAATCATCAATATCATAATTTCCACTTGTCCACCCTTGTGTTGTTTTTGCGGGATCACATGTTTGACACCAAAATAGAGAAGTGTTGTATCTCTTGCATTGTATGCATTGCCCTTTCTCATAAGATCTTCTATTATAAAACTCATCAAGTACTATCATATATTCATTGGTGGATGTATCTTGTGTAAATCCAAACACTTTACAATCCTCAGTTGACTTTATATATTCTTCAACCTTAGAAATAAATTTGATAGAACTTATGTATATATATAATATAAATTATATCAATAAGTTATATACATTTAAATACCAACTTACTTTCTTTAAAAAATCAGCAGAATTTATTTGTAAATTAGAGAAAGTTATAAGTGTAACTGTACATGGTATACGTGATTGCATGTATTTTCCATTATCTTCAGAAACTGATCGTATACCATCTTTCCAAATTGCTAAAAACTTTATATTTAAGTCTCCGCTAATCTCCTGTATGTTTTCTAATTTACTAAAAGAAATCCATTCGATAACCTCATCGTATTTGGTAGCCCTAAGTTGAAATTTTTTAATATAATCATCAATATCATAATTTCCACTTGTCCACCCTTGTATTGTTTTTGCGGGATCACATGTTGGGCACCAAAATGGAGAAGTGTTGCATCTCTTGCATTGTATGCATTGTCCTTTCTTAGAAGATATTCTATAATAACGAGACTCATAACGAGACTCAGTAAATACCATCATATATTCAGAGGTGGTTGGGTTTTGAGTAAATCCAAATAATTCATCTGACTGTACGTTTTTAACGTTAGAAATAAATAATAAACTTAGGTGAATAAAATTGCTAATTCAGTATACATAAAAATGCTAACTCAAGCTTACTTTTTTTAAAACATCAACAGAATTTATTTGTGAACTGGGAAGAGTTTTAAGCTTAACAACACATGGTGTTGTACGTGATTGTATGCATTTTCCATCTTTATCAGAAACTAATCTCATGCCATCAATCCAGACTGCTAAAAATTCTGCATTTTTACTATTTTCTTGTACGTTTTCTAATTTATTAAAAGGAATCCACTCAATAACCTTATCATATCTGGTAGCCTTAAGTCGAGACTTTTTAATATAATTATCGATATCATTATTTCCACTTGTCCATCCCTGTAGCGTTCTTGTGGGATCACATGTATTGCACCAAGCTGGAGAAGTGTTATATCGGTTGCAATATGTGCATAATCCATTACGTGAAGCTCGTTCATAATAAAACTCATCAAATACTACCATATATTCATTGGTGGATGGGTTTTGAGTAAATCCAAATAATTTACATTTATTACTGGTAATTGACCGTACACAGTCTTCAATCTTAGAAATAATATGAAAGAATTTATATAAACTAAAACTTTCTTTTAAAGCTTCAAGCCTAACAGTACACGGCGGTGCACGGGATTGCATAAAATTTCCATCAACTTCAGAAACTAATCGTGCGCCATCAATCCAGATTGCTAAAAAAAAGTCTCTTTCATCAAATTTCCGCCTCATGTTTAGATGATATCTTGTAGCATTACTAAATAGAAACTCATCAATAGTCTCATCATCCACACTAATTTTCTGTACGTTTTCTAGTTTATTAAAGGGAATCCACTCAATAACCTCATCATATCTTGTTGCTTTAAGTTGAGATTTTTTAATATAATCATCGATATCGTTATTTCCACTTGTCCACCCTTGTGTTGTTCTCGCAGGGTCGCATACTTGGCACCAAGCCGGGAAAGTGTTATATCTCTTACATTGCGTGCACTGCTCTTTATTATCATCAAATACTATCATATATTCATTAGTGGATGTATTTTGAGTAAATCCATATAATTTACTATTATTAATTGACTATATATGTTTTCAACGTTAGAAGCAAATATTATAAATTATGTAAATAAAATTAATTAAGTACAGTGTATATAAAAATCCTATCTTAAACTTACATCCTTTAGGGAATTAATAGAATTTATTTGTGAACTGTGAAAAGTCTTAAGCATAACAGTACACATTGGTATACGCGATTGTATGAATTTTCCATTATCTTTAGAAACTAATCGTATACCATCTATCCAAACTGCTAAAAATTTTGCATTCGTGTCTCCTTCACTAATTTTCTGTATGTTTTCCAATTTATCAAAAGGAATCCACTCGATAACGTCATCATAACTTGTAGCCTTAAATTGGGATTTTTTAATATAATCATCGATATCGTTATTTCCACTTGTCCACCCTTCTATTATTCTTGCGAGGTCACACTTTAGGCACCAGGCTGGAGAAGTGTTGTATTTTCCACATTGTTCGCATTTTCCGCAGTTTTGACCCTCTTTTGATAAGTTTTTATGTCTAGAGAATAAATGCATTGTTAAATTAATGATTGTGAACAAATAAACTATAAAGTAGCGCTTGTCACTGTGTTACAAAACAAATCACAATAAAGTAATATTAACCTTATCGGACTCAGTTCCTGGTGATCAAAAATACTAGTGTTCTAGTCGTTTGATAATCTTAGAATGAAAAGATCTATAAGTTTCGTATTTCTGTGATGTTTCCAAAACCCTTTGTAAAAATTCAAACTCTCAGGTGTTCATCTTCATAAGCGCAGCTAAAGCTACACTTCATGTGCTGCATAAACAACTTTGCTTAAATTATATTCAATGAATGATATTTTATTAAAGATCCCTATGCAAAAAAACCTGCAGATTGCAGGAATTTCTTTAATAATAAGCAGCCCACTGTAAATAATAATTTGTATGAGATACCCATGAATTTGTTTTTAATTTTATTAATAATATGGACATTCAAATATACCCTATAAATTTAATTTTTATAAAATTAATGCTTGTAGCCAGATAATGCAGATGTTCGATTTACTAACATTACAACTTTATATATATGCATATATACGAATATATGGGCTTGGTGCTGAGAAAAGGGCGGAAACTGACAATTTTTTCACATAAATAAGATTAGGACCATTTTCACTTAAGACAAAAAGTGGCTGTGTTAATAAAATTTTGCAGTATAGCTTCTCAAAATTTGCATTTTCTTATGATTTAGTATAATTTTATTTCAGAGAACATTAATTTATATAATATTGTATCGCACATAAAATTTTAGTAAATGTGCACGTAGTGAAAATGAAAATAAATTAACTTGAATTTTATATAATCGTAATTAAGAGCATTATGACTGCAAAATTGTAAAATACTAATAAAATTGATGGCAATCAGAACAATATTGATTAATAAAAATATATGTATATAAATTAAATTCATGACTTAATATATAGGCTAATAAGCTCTGATATATCTTAAATATCGATAAAATTCTATATAAATTATCCAGAATACATATTTACCAGTTATATTACCTGACTTGACTTCTTCACTGAATCGTTGAGAAATTTCATTAACATCAATAAATTGACTTGTATAAACACTATTTAAATTTTTTTGTGTTATTGGTAGGCCTACCGAATAATTGATTGTGGGCAATTAATTGCCATTAATTTTTTTTAATAATAATTTTAATTGATTGGAAATCTGGAATTGTTTATGCGTTTAATAAAACTTAATTTTCGGTACTCCTGATTATTAGTAGTTGTTGAATTATGTCATTTGCTTCCCAAAATTTATTATTTCTTATCTAATTCGGGTTCATCAAATGTATCCATTTTGTCATCCGTATCTTGTTCATTCATAAAACATACCATTTTGCGGATCTGAATTCAAACATGATTTTGCTAATTTGGTGTAGCAATCGAGTGTCCTCGTGCAAATTTGGTCTTAATCCGCCACAAATTTGTACCTCTAAATCATTATCAAAACAAATAACCATCAAATGGAGGAATTCCAGTGGTTATTTCTGCCAAAACCATAAATGTCAGCTGCTTGTGTAAATTTTTGGCCTAACAAACCTTTAGGAACAATGTAAGGCAAAACTCCACAAATTCCCTTCGATATAGATTCTTTATTTTTTCAAGCCATAACTCCTCTTTATGTTGCAATATACTACTACAGTACTGTGAAAACTACAACGAATATACCCTGCTTCATAGATTCGAATTAAATCTTTTGATATATCTGTTAGTCGAGTCGTAATACGGTAATTTACCTTTCCATGTAAGTTTTTTAAATTTATCCTCAAGTACCGTATTTTCGCGTAATAACATCATTTCGAAAATCGTGCCACCTAAAAGATAAATATATAATTTCAAAATAACGCTCATGCGTGTCTCAAAATAGCGTGCACCCCATAGTAAGGGATGTTAATTTATACGTAGTAAGATTTAAAAATACTTCGGAACTGGATTCAGTACTAAATAAACCTTCGAACTTTAACAAAAGTTATTTTTCAAATCAACTTTTGTTAAAGCTCGAAGGAAGGTTTACTTAGTACTAAATCTAGTATTTTTGCTTGTTTACTTTTTATACAAGAATTACTTAAATTTTTTTAATTGTTTCAAAATAATGCTCATGCGCGTACTCGAAATAACGCGTATATCCTTAAAATAACGCGTAGGTGAGCGTTATTACGCGGAAGTACGGTAATGACGAAGTTTTCCACTATTTACGTATTGAAACACTATTAAATTTTTGGTTTGTAACAATAGTTTGAGTTAATCCATATATCTCAAGTCTACTGCTCGTCAATCTACATTTCATATAGTTTCTTATTAAATAATTTTTCGTTTACCATCTAACCAGGTAGTTGAAGATACATATCCGAATCCTCCTGTTCAATCTTTTGAATATTATCCAACCTATCGAAAGAAATCCATTCAATTACTTTCTCATACTCTGTAGCTTCAAATTAAAATTCTTTATCAATATCTTTTATTTCCACTTGTCCATCTCTTATTCACTTTCCAAGGATCACATGATTGGCACCAAGCTTTTGAAGTATTGGTGTCTCAAATACTATCATAAATTCATTTGTAATGGTGTTCTGTGTTATTCCATATATTTTAATTTCATTCTTCTTTATTTGTGTATAATTTTTTAAACTTTTAAATAATTAATTTTTTAGTAATACAGTACATTACAATTAATTAGAAAAAAACAATTACAATAATTACTCAACTCACTTCTTTTAATTCTGTGAACCAGGGAATGTCTTAAGTGTACCTAAATATGAATATGATAAAAATATGTGATTGTTTAGTATTTGAAACTGTTCGTATCCCATCTAACCAAATCGCTAAAAACTCTGTTTCAACCTTTTCCTCGTTAGTATCCGTATATTATCTAATTTATTAAAAGGAATCCACTCAATAATCTCATCATATTTTATAGTTCCAAGTTGAAAACTTTCAATATTCTAATTTCTGCTTGTCAACATTGTGCTGTTTTTAGATGATCGCATATTTGTCACCAGGCTGGAGACGTGTTATATCGGTCACAGTATGTGCATAATCCGTCACGGGAATCCTGTCATAATAAATTCTTCAAATACCATTATATATTCATAGGTGGATTTATTTTAAATAATTTGCATTTTTCTAACTGTATATAATCTTTAAACTTAGTAAATAAAGACATGTAACTTTATTTTTAATAAAATCAACAGAATTTATTTGTGAACTGGGAAAGTTTTAAGCGCAACCAGGCATGATGGTATATGTGATCGCGCATATTCTCCTTTATAACTCGAAACTAATCGTATGCCATCTAACCAGACCGCTGTGAATTTTGCAATAAATTCCCTTTTACCAATATTGTTTAATCTATCAAAAGGAATCCGTTCAATTGCCTCATCATATCTGATAGTTCCGAGATGAGATCTTTTAATGTAATCGTCGGTGTTCTTATTTCCGCTTGTCCTTGCGATATTCTTGGAGGATCACATGTTTGGCACCATACTGGAGACGTGTTATATCGTTTACAGCATGAGCATTGTCCATTATGGGAATCTTTTATATAATAAAATTCATCAAATATCATATACTCATTGGTGGATATATTTTGTGTAAGTTCAAATAATTTACAATTATTAGCTAACTGTTTATATTATTTAACCTTGGAAATAAATATGATAGAATTTTATAAATATAAGAGTAGATTTACAGTAATAATATTATATAATTTAAATATTGTCCTAAACTTAAAATCAACTGAATTTATTCGTGAATCGGAAAAGGACATAAGTGTAAACTGTGGTGTCGTGATTGCATATATTTTTCACCACTTTAGAAACTAATCGCATACCATCTACCAGACATCTGTACGTTTTTTTAATCTATCTAAAGGAATCACTAATTGCCTCATCATATCTAATAGTCCCAAGTTGAGATCTTTCAATGTAACCGTCAATATCCTTATTTCCACTTGCCCATCCTTGTGACATTCTTGGAGGATCACATGTTTGGCACCATACTGGAGACATGTTATATCGGTTACAGCGTGAGCATTGTCCATTAAGAGAATTTCTTACATAATAAAACCCATCAAATATTATCATGTGGATGTATTTTGTGTAAGCCCAAATAATTTACAATTATTAGTTGACCGTACGTATTCTTTAACCTTTAAAACATAAATAAATAAGATTATATTTTATTATTTTTAGAACTAATCGAATTCCATCTATCCAGATTGCTAAAAATTATAGATTTAAGCCGTCTCTACTGGCTATCTGTATGTCCTCCAACTTATTAAAGGGTATTCATTCAATAACCTCATCATATATTGTAGCATTGAGATTTTTTAATATAATATCGCTATTTTCATTTGTCCACCCTTCCACTATTCTTGCGGGATCGCATTTTTGGTACCAGGCTGGAGAAGTGTTGTATTTTCCACTTTGCACGCATTTTCCGTAGTTCTAACTCCCTTTTGACAAATTTTTAAGTCTGGAGAATAAAATGTATTGTTAAATTAATGATGAACGCAAATATCAGAAAAAAATTATTAATACGCGAGATGAATCGATTTTTTAAATAATACTAATATATATTTTGCCATATAAGGGGGAGTCAGTATTACTTTGCAGAAACCTCTGATTTTGCTAAATATATTTATTATATAATAATTATATAATAATTATATAATAATTATATTGTTAAAATATTGTTAAAATATTGTTAAAAACTTAATATTCTATTAACTTACTTATAAGTATATTTTTAATAGCTCGTTATTAGCTAATAAA
>CAJVPY010005318.1:0-11582 GCA_910591965.1 Dentiscutata erythropus
TTAATTATTTACTTGTTTATTTTTGCTCCTCTCTTTTATAATAGGAATGTAATGTTAACTACTGAATCAAATTTATCCGACCTAATTAGCAACTCAACTAGAATCTTTAGACTAAATTTAACTTGATAATAGATTTACTACATTAAAAATAGTTTGTTCATTTTATATGTTCGCTTCATTTGCCCCCTCCCCTTTCGAGAGTTCTGGAAAGTGATGCTAACCGAAAAATTAACTTCGAACGGCCTAAATCACATCTTCCTATAATTTTACTAAATCTCGTCCAAGACAAATTTGAGCAATTTATCGAAAACCTTTTGAAGATGCTTCTTGAAGAAGGCAAATTACATTTAATCGAATGGCTTCAATAAGTATAGTTATGTTCAATAATATTGCCATATAAAATAAATATAATAAATTAAATTATTGCTCTAGGTTTTGCGCAAATTTGCTAAAGAGAATCAAGCTATTGAAAATGGAGAAGAGAATGCTACAACAAACCATATGATGGTTCCAAAAATCATGGTATATATTCATATTTTACTGTAATTTTTATAGTTTAATTTTTGAGCAATTATTAGCATATATTAATATTTTATTTAATTATGTAGTTATTATAGCTAATAATGCGGAGCAATGGGGCGCGTTGACCCATGAACACTTCACAGCGTTTCTTAATGTACTCGAGTTTAGAAAAATTGTTGATTTGTGTTTTCATCTTGATTTGAAACGTTATAAATATTATTTTATACATCACAATAAGTGAAAGAAATAATTATTAATATGAAACTTTTTACATCCAAAATAAGAATCCCGAATCAGTTATATGGTTCTCCACCTTCCAGCCTGTAATTGTTAATTGACAAATGGATTATTCGTTACATAGCCAGAATCATATTCCAATTTTTACTTTCAAACCACGATCAGATAGTAACTGAAAAGAGTACTATAGAATTCTTAACAGAAACTTGTAAAGGCTAATTATTTGAAACAAACATATAAAATTAGACTAGTTATTTTATTTACAACATTATAAGGCTTATGTAAGCAATAATAACCTTATCAAATTGGGTCGTGCTTTTGAACTTTCATAATTCCTGGGAAAATTGAAATTTTCCGATGACCGAATCGATAACAGAAACTTATCGATTTATGGCTCAATTGCATAAACCGGTTTTTTATATAGGGCGTAACTAAGTGATGTCATAAGTCTCGTATCTGTGCAATATCGGGTGTAACCTGAATTTTAGGATTTTCTGTAATCAAGTAAATAAAATACGATAAGCATTACATGACGTTTTACAACGAGTTGCATTGGCAATCTATACAGCCGCAACGTCAGTACGTAACAAAAGTTATAAAGCTTAAATCTGGTTATTTTTGCTTTATTGATTGCACCATCTAGCCACCGTGCGTGCCACAAATCTCTGCTAATACGTACGTAAATAGGTCACCATTTATTACTTTACCGATATAGTATCAAAATTTTGCCGATTATACAGTTTAAATAAACTTGAGAATTAAAATTTAATTATATAATGTATAAATATAGAACATATAACTAAATACTTTTTTTGTATATTTATTTATTTTTCTTTTAATAGTAAATGTAGGTCGTATAACAGGTGTTATACGCCAAATAGACTCAATTAAGCTCATGAGATAAAAGAAAAGAAAAATAAATCCGTTATTGGATGCACCGCATCCCAATAACAGCGTATCTGGCTTTGAATTTAATGTGCTTGACAACCTGAGCCCCTTCGGGGCCCAGGTTAGCACATTAAATTCAAAGCCAGATACTTCTTTTATTTGTCATCCGAAATGATCATCCCGTGATACGAAGGATCACGGTATTCTCATTTCTTCTGCCAAATAAAACTGTTATTGGATGCTACACATCCAATAACTATTTAATATATGAACGAAATTCAAGTAGGCTTGGAATTTAAGAATTGAGCGTAGGTTGGCATAGAGCTATTTTAAGGTTAATACTCATAAAACCTCGCAAATTAATAAAATCATGAATGATTCTTCCTAAAAAAACACTAGTGACATATGATTTACTATATCCCATAACGTGATTTTCAAGGCAAAGACCCATATAATTCTATATACAGTATATAGCTATATATATACTAGGTAAATGGAAACCATTTAAAAATCAACACCGACAAAATGGAGCATAATGACTGTTTTTATCGTATTAACCAATCAAAATCCATATTGTCTGTAATTATCTCTAACATTTAATTAATTTAATTAAAAATCAATAGTACAAATATAGCAGTGATATTATTGAGATTAGCTCAAGAATTATATAATTTGCTGTTAAATAAAGTTAATCAATACTTGAGCAGCTTTTATCAATTATATGTGGTTTATTAAATATTATGTATCAAAACTTTTGCCAACTCAAAAAGAGATCTCTAAAGAAACATTAACTTAGCTACCTCTAGAAGTTATAAAATTTTGCCTATCTATCATAGAACAAAAAAATTTTTTTTTTGAGATTAATCAGAATACAGTATTAAACTTATTAACCAATTTTTACTAATTAAATTTTTTACTATAACTTAAATTAGCCAATTGTACAAAGGTTTATAATATTAAAAGTTATAATTCAAATAATCCTTATAAATATACAGTATATAAAAAATAAAAAAATAAAAGCATTATACAATACGTACAAATAATTTTGTAGTTAACAAAAATCAAGCAAATTTTTATATATAATAAAATTTTTATAATTTTAAATAACAATAACTTAACAAAAACTTAACCGAATTTAATAAATAAATATTACAAACTCTCAGATTAAATTTGGTTATTTTTCTTTTAATTTATATAAATTACAGAACTAGGTTAATGTGTAACATTATGTGTTCAGATATATATCGCACAAATATGTTAAATGACCGACAAAAAATTTTCAATTATGTTTCTTTATGCAGATGCGTCAAAAAAAAACGCCATTTTTGTATCATTTTACGTAAATATTAAGTTACCGAAAATTACGTATCAGTTATCGTTATCGCTTTACGTAATCCACTGTAAAAAACTGCCAGTTGCTTTTTATTAAGTAATTAAATTATGATCTAATTACATTAGGAAAGAGATGCAATACATCAAGAAATTAATTTCTTTAGAACTGATTCTGATAATATTCGTAATACTGTAATACCTCTTAATCAAAAATACCTGATCCGTATGTGTTCAAGCGGAAACTTCTGGATATTTTTTATTGTTTACTAACGTCAAAGGGTAAGTAACGCGCTTTTTACCTTTATTTGATTTGTCAACGACTCAAATGAAATTCCCTAAATGTCCTAACGCTAGTATAATCATTAAAATTAAAATTAGCGTTAGAGTGCCAAATAGTGCCGGCAAAGTTCATTTTGAAAAATGACATTATATGTCATATTAGTCTATTGTGATATATTGTAATTTATACAGTATATAGATAGCTTTTCACATAGTATCGCATCATAATGTGTCTTTCAAACTCATCCTTATTTAAGAACGAGATTATACAAAATAAATAAAAATTTTGATAAATTCCTTTGACAAATTGGCCAGGAGGTACTGTAGGATTCCTTTATATAACAAATTTAAGTTCAATCACAAACTGCTGCACCTAGGCGAACACAACGTCTGTGGAATGTTTTTGGCCAACTCCATGTGAATACAAAATTCTGGGATTCACAAGAAGAAGGACGAATAAACATTCTCCTTTTCGGATTAAAAAAATTAGTAAAAGTAAAAATCATCAAAAAGCGAAGTTAAAAGGATATCAAAGTGTCTTTAAAATTACATCCTGATAGTCAACAAGTTCACAACGTAAATCCATGGTGTCACAGAATTCCGAAGACGTTCAACCATTAATCGACCAATCTAGTTCGCAATATAATCACGATATTTCTGTAAGGGAGCTTACTCCTCAGCACGGTAAAATTCCAACACCAACTGGTCCAACTGAATTCAACATGGCTTTCGTTTCTTTTTTGTTCGCAGGTTCTGGTGCTTTACTTTTCGCTGGTACTGTCTGGTATATAACTTCTAATGTACCTTATGAATTCTTCATTTGGCACCCAACTTTAATGGCTTTAACCCTTTTAACGACAACTTTCGGTATCAAATAATCATTTAATTATTTCATTTGGTTTTTAAAAAATATATTTAAATCGATTTTAGCCATTTCATCTTTTTGTGATTTTCCAAATTTTAGGAATCCTTATTCTTCAAACCACTGGAAAGCCAGAAGAAAGAGCCGTTGGGCTCAATTGGCATAAATTGTTTCAATCAATTGCTTTTTTGGCTGTCATTGCTGGATTTACAATTATTAGTATACATAAAAATAATAATAAATATGATCATTGTGCGTATTATTTTCGTTTATTTTCATATTTATATGTATTAATTCATTCCTTTTTTTACTTTATTACAGACACTTCCGCTCATGGGAAAGCTGGATTATTTACGTTTTCATATATTATGTGCCAAACTATTTTTGGATCAATCTTGGTTAATTTTCCTGGTGTTGTTGGTGGTCAAGCAAAGGCCGTGAGAATGTATAAATATCATAGATTTTCGGGCTACTTTTTACTGGCTTTAATTTATCTTACCGCTCTTGGAGGTACTCAAGCTGGTTGGACCAGAGGTAAATTTAATCATATCTGGGTTTGGTTATTAGCTACTGTTTTAGTTATAGTCGGAGTTGCCGGTAGAACAAAGAGTAGTAAATTGAAAATTTGGTGATTTAATCTCCTATCACAATTACTTTAATTTTGATATTAATAAATCAAGTAAATAAATTTTATTCGATTTTATTATAAATCCTAATATATATTAATTAAAACCATTAAAAAAAAGTAATAAATTTTATAGTATTTTATTTACTTCTTTAACTGTATTTAAACAAATATATAAAATATATATTTTTAATATTAGATATATAAAGTGCCAAACAAATTATTTGCACACCAAACATGTTAGTTTTTTTTTTTTTTAGAAAAATCTTGCCAATACTTTATTAGGTAAAAATATTTAACTTACAGATAAAATATAATTTTGACTAAAGTTGGCTAAAGTTTATTTAAGTTACAAGTATTAGCTAACCTAGCTCTTTGTGACACTGAAATGTCCAAATAACTCATGTTTGATCTGCTATAGAAAGTTTATCTCCATATCAAAAACCTTGCAAATAGATACTTCAATATATTATTAAATGGTATTTACAGCCTATCAAGATCACTTTCTTTTCTAATCTTCTTCTTCTAACCTCCCAAGCAGAAGGATTTATAGTCTCTAACTAACTTATGAAAAAAATACTAATACTAAAAAGATAAAAAAAATAAAATAAAGAAGAAAAGAAAAAATTGTCTAAGCCACAAGAAAATAAATAATAAAAACAGATAAAAGAAGAAAAAGTCAGAAAAAAAAACAATTTATGAAAATACTATACTAGACAGTTGTAAAAATTATATATTAAGTTTAAAAATCTTATATATCTCTGTTGTAAAACTAAGCCTTATTCTTAAATTTTTTTCTGACTATACTGTCTGGTCTAGATCAGTTTGTTAACCAAAGCACTAATTAGTTAATCACATAGTATAGAAGCATAGCAAAAGTTCGGTTTGATTGATTGTTAAAATACCCCTGGAAAAAATGTCGATCATATCCTAAATCAAAAATTTTATAATTCGCAAACTTTTAAAAAATTAGTCAATTCACTTTAAAGATATTATAAATTTACAATATACTAATTCAGTTTTATATTAGGGGCATGCCATTTATCACATGATTTTTATCATGAATATATGGGTCAGGGAAGTGATTACATCTATATATATAATATATATGGGCTAGGTACTGAGAAAAGAAACCAAATTGACAAAACAAAAGATCTTCGGAAAATTAATTTTTTTTTTTGGTGTTAAGGTGACCTTCTTTGGCCTGGTGACTTTTTATTAAAGTATAACCAGAGTTTTATAATGTAATTACAACGATGGTACATCAAGCCACATATGCATCTTTTGAGTGCCTAATTTAAGTAGTCTGTCCGAAGGTTCTATACTATCTGCCGTACCTGCACCCCAACTAAGGGGTACCCATTTAAACCATCTGGTTCTAACTACCTCCAGCAGCCCTTTAACCCTGGGTGTACCTTACTATACATATGTGGATTTCAGATATTACTTATTGTGGATTTCACACTCTACCTTAGAACTTACTAACCACACGGATTTTGTCAATCCCTATCATTAAGACTTACTAACTATATATGGCTAATCTATCCTCGAAGGTAAACCTAACAGAGCGGTACATGTTTCACACATATATTCACCTGCATGTTCCTATAACTTCTTCCTAATTAGTACATATTGATCTGCCGTTCTGTATACATATCTCACGCCACCTTTTGGGGTGCTGCCATTCTACGGATGTTTCTCAAGCACCAACCTTTCTAACTAGGTACCCATTATGTACTCTTTGCCCTTATTCGGTTCACAACAACCCCAGTACCTACATTTGAACTGTCTTCTTACCCGAATTCTTTATTGGTCTCTCCCTTACTTTCAGCTAGCAACTCGAACAGGTTGGTCTGCTCAGGCTTTAGGTGCCTGAAGGACGCCCTCCCCTTGGTCCATACTTTCGGAGCGTATAACCTTTTTCTCCGGTACGTCAGCCTGGCGGTTCAGCTGGTGTGTCCCTCACTTAAGGACCTGATTACTCGGTTCTCCAATTTCAGGCCCCGATTTAAATTTAGCTCTCCTGTAGCACTGTCAAAGATCACTGCTACTTCCAAATTCGGGACTTGCCAAATGGGTTTTTGGTTATGCCGATTCCTTGGATTTATTGCGCCAAAGCTCCCATTACTAGATAGTGTGACCAAGATTACAGATTTCTAGATCCAACCGATAATCACAACCGTAAACCGAAACACAGGCTATTTTTCAAAATTCGTCGACCATGGGATTTGAACTCTAGACCTGCCACTTGGAGAGGGTGACGACTAGACCACTACACATCTCAGAAAATTAATTTTTATGTTGTAGATCTTATAATAAATCATAATAAAATGCAAACTTTAAAGAGCAATATAGCAAAATTTTATTAATACAATCTTATTTTAAATCAATTTATGTAAAAAAATAATGTTTGAAAAAATTGTCAATTTGGTTCCTTTTTCCAGCACCTAGCCTATATATATATCAAATATATATAGTATATATGGGCTGTGTTCTGTAAAAAGGAAGAAAATCAACATTTCAAAAATTTTGAAAAAATCACGTTTTTGTAGATCAAAACAATACCTGTGACAAATAATGTAAATCTATTTTTTAGAATATTATTTAAATGTGACATGTAACGTAAACAATTATATAATACATGTGATTTTTAATTTTTCACTATGTAAAAATTGTGTCACACCAGGTACTGTATACAGTACTAGATAGTAAAGGCCATATGTAAAACTTAAAAGAATATTAAACTAGCATAATATAACTTTTGATTAGAATAATATAACTAGTTATGCTTCATTTAATAAGCTAATAAAAAATTTTTAGCCAAAATGTCAATTTTCCCCTTTTTACTGAATAGCACCTATATATATAGGGTGCTAGTAAAAACCAAGCAAATTGTTTTGACTACACCAGGGCATAAGATCAATTTTACTATTACATAATAGTCAGAAAACAAATATGCCAAATCCAAAAAAACTTTGTTTATATCTAGATTAGAGTATAAGTGGATTAAAAAAAGTAGTTATATAGTAAAGAATAAATATATACGTTACACTCTGCGATGTCACTAATTATTGCCCCTATTAATAATTATACTTCCCTATGATGCACTATGCTTTGTCTTTAACTATACACGATCACGTGATTATATAATCACGAAATATGGATAAGTGACTTTGTTAATACAATGCGAATAAAGCTACTCTCAAATACAATAGCATTTTCTTGGTAATAATTATGTAATCGCTGCTGATAAATTGATAGATTAACGATAAAAATTACACCATCATGTGATGAAATATTAGATCGCATGCCTAAAAGTTTACATAATGTGATACACATTTTTCATCACATATCAAACACTCGCAGATCATATTTAGTACTGATTTTTTTCATCACTCTTACTTTACTGAATTTGAGCCCCATATGTTTGATTTTTTTTGCTTTCACCTCACCAAGTTTAGAGCCTCATAAATTCGATTTTTTTATCATTCTCAATCAACCAAATTTAGGGCCTCATTAAGTCTTGATTTTTTTATTGCTTTCACCTTACCAAATTTAGAGCTTATAAGTTCAATTTTCATTGCTATCACCTTACCAAATCTAGACCTCATAAGTTTAGTTTTTTCTTATTGTTTTCACCTTACCAAACTTAGAGCCGTATAAGTTTGATTTTTTTATTGCTTTACCTTACCAGATTTTTTTTATCGTTTTCTCCTCACTGCTTTATAAATCTACTTCTTTTTATCACTTCTACCTCAATAATAAATATGGAATCTTATGAGACCATTGGAACAAGCTTTTCAAACTATAATCCTGAAGAGATAATGGAAATGGAAAGATATGTTTTCTTTGATAATATTGCTGAAGGTTCTATACAAGCATTGCCTAATGATACCAAGAAGAAAACTAATAATGAGGCATTGATTTACCAAGATTCGGAAAACCCTAATGATAATACGCCGGTTAATACAAACAATAAAGTGATAGTAATTTCAGAAGATATACCTGCAAGTACTGCATTCAATTCTTGAACAGAAGTTGAGACTTTTATTAAAGACTATGGGAAGCGAAATGGATTTACATTAATTAAATATTGAGTGGAGAAAAATAAAGCTGGACAAATTTATAAATGAACTTTTATTTGTGAATTTGGTGGAAAGTACAAGTCTAATAAGAATTAAAATGACATGCAAAGAAACACAAAAACAAAAAAAGTCGACTGTCCATAGCACATAAACCTTTCTTACAGAGAAACTGGAACTCAAATCTCTATTACTATACTTGTGAATGAATACAATCATAAGATCAACTTGAATACTTAAGAATTTGAACTTAAATACCGTTTCCTTGATGAAGATGCTTTAAGAGAAGTGGAGATAATGACTAAATATGAAAACTTGTCGATTACAGCACAGCAAAGTATACTACAAGAGTGTTTTTCTAATTTGTATTTCCAGGATAGTGATCTTAATAATACTATTTAACAATTTAAAAGAAAAGAAAACATATATAGAACAAACGATATATCTGACCTGCTTAATTACTTGTTAGCAAATAAAATAGATGATCCTAGATGGTCTGTAAAATTTGAATTAGATGAGGATAATCAACTTATATGGTTATTTTGAATATCACCTGAGCAGATCGACCTGTGGTTAAAATATTGTGATGTGGTTATCAACGATAATATGGTTAAAACTAATATATATCAAATGCCTTTAGGTTATTTGTAATCGTTGATAACAATGAAAGAACACGACTTGTCTGTCAGGTTTTAGTAAGCAATAAAACAATTGATATCCATAATTGAATTTTAACTTGTATAAAAAATACAACACAAACAGAGCCTTCAGTCATGTTTACTAATGCAGACCCAGCACTAGACACTGCTATACGAATTACTTTTCCCAAGACATATGCTGCATACTGTATCTTTCATATTGGGCTGAATTTACCCAAAAATCTCAAATCTAAGATTGGTGATAAATAAGAAGATTTTATGAAAACGTTTTATCAATGCCATAATAGTCTTTGTGAGCCTCTTTTTCAAAAATGCTGGAATGATATGCTTAATAAATATCCAATAGCAAAAGATTATTTGTTGCATATCTTGTATTCAAGTAGTTGGTCTTGGGCTCATGCATACCTTTCAAGAATATTTACAGCTAGTATTGAAAGTATGTCTCGAGTTGAATCTTATAATTGTGTTATAAAAAAAGAAATCAAATCCAATTGTACATTGTGTGAACTTGCAAATCGTCTTGATCAATGTCTAAAAACAGAGACACAATGGAATAGATTCCATCAGTATAAAGATTCAACAACATTCGCTACCATGCCTACTACTGGACATGACCTTTTCCCAATGGTAACTAAAAACATTGATAAATATCTCACAGATGCTATTGGTAGTATAATTAAAGATAAAATAACACAGTGTTTGTTTCTTATGGCTGATATAATTGAACCATAACCTGATGACCTTAACTCTGAAGAAATTGATGAAGAAATATCATGTGGGTTTCTTGAAGATAATTACGATGCACGCAAAATTACTCTTCAAGACATTATAGATGAAGTTGGAAGCGAAAATATAAAAAAAGTATGGAGAATATCTGATATTCGCAGAGAAAAAAATTAATTTATATATTTTGTAGTTATCTTAAACTCAATATCTTTTTTATGCTCATACCTTATAATCACTTCAAGAGGACTTATTTGCTAGCACTATTTTCGCATAATGATGCATTCTAAACTTGCGGCTTTTCACATATCAATGATTCCTTCACGATGGTACAAGCACCCCTATCAAGAAAATCAAATATACAAAGATGAGAATATTATATTTAATCATGAAAAGGGTAATATTGGAGTAAGTCAAAATGAAGAGATTCTCCCGATTCAAAGGCTATCTACAGTCTCAGTTATAGCTCCAATTGCAAGAAAAGCTTTGCAGAAAAGAAATCAATATGGCAAAATTTGAGGATTAGCCCGTGAGGTGACATTGTTGGCAGTAGATAGTGATGATAATGGGATTGTATATTCTTTAAGGTTATATAACAAAAAAAAAAATTAAAAGAGATAAACATAACAATAAAACGCAAGGCAAAAGAAAGGGAAAAAGACCGATTAATACACAGGCTGTTTTCACTTTATAGGAATCTTCTGAATTTGCCGATGATAATGCTTTAGATAAAAATCAAATCATATCAGAAAAAGAAAATGAAGACAATAATAATGAAGTACTAGACGATGATGAAACAGCCAGTATTCAAGCTCTACAAGGTGTTCAAAATCCACCTCATATTATTAGAAGAGGAAGACCATCCAAGTGTCATTTTATGAGTAATATAGAAAAGGAGCAAAATCGGGGAGGAACTTCTTCAAGAGATTCATATAAATATCGGCAATGTGGAGAAGTAGGTCATAATGCAGCTTATCATAAGCGAAAGAAAAAAAAAAAAAAAAAAGATAATAATTAGTAGAAACACCAAAATTAGAATCTATACGTATGGCATATTCTATCTGCTATACAGACTTATTTTCTAATTGGTCTAGCTCTAATATTGTGGCACAAACCCTTTTGTTATACATATATAATTAGCGTTAGCAGTTTCACAAATTGCATTTTGAATTTGTATTTCATTAACTGTCTATTGCCAATTGTCTATTTTTTCTGTTATTGTAAAATGAGCAAAAACAATTTATAAGTTGATTTTTTTGCGATACATCTAATTTTAGTCTCATATTGGTTTATTACTAGTGCTCGGCACAATCAAATAATTATTTGATAGTCAAATACTTAGTAAATATTTGACGATCACCGATTTCCAAATC
>CAJVPY010005319.1:0-11580 GCA_910591965.1 Dentiscutata erythropus
CTGTATAGGGTTCGTTTCCCTACTTCTTTTAGTGTTAAATAATAACTAGCATTAGTTAATAGTTTTTAAATGCTTTTTAAACTTCCTGATGTACCATGTAATAATAATGGATTTTAAGGGTTAGGATCTCATGGTCTAGTGGTTTAGACACCCAACTCTCCACAAGTAGGTTCCAGGTTCAAGTCCTAGTAGGTATGTTTATCTACAAATATTTGAAAGTACTCATCAAGGGAAGTCAAAATGAATACAGGTCTGTATTAGAAATTTCAGGAAAGAGGTCCATTGTGAAGTAGTTAGCACTATGTATAATGATAGTTGTTAGAGAAGGTTCTATTACACAAAGGTTGTACATGTAAATCTGCAATCGGCAAGATAGTACCAACAATCTCTAAGGCAGTATTAAGGATCTTGTTTGGAAGGATGACTAGGCGGTAATTAGAATTGGAAGTAATGAGAAATGTGACAAATACAAAGAGACCTGTGGTAAAGAATTGGCCTTACCAGATTTGGAACACCTCTGGCACAACTACTTACCTGATGAGGAAAAAAACAAACTTCTATAGAGAGTTGGCAAAACTTGGAGTATATATAACTATACTCGAATGAGGGCAAAATAGCTAGAAGCACTGGGATAAAAGTGTGGCAATATACAAATAAGAGGAAGAACACCAATAAGATGCACTAAACACTAATATGGAAGTGAAACAGACTGCAAGTCCTGATTAGGTCTATACCCCTAAAAGCCTTATAATCTAAAATATTGGAGCAATAGAAATACCTAATATATATGGGAGAAACTCGGAATAATTTGGAAGATCTGGAGCATGAAAAACACCTTTGGAAGTAACTTTATTATGATTATTCTCTTACTTTTACTCTTTACCAACTACAGGAGTACTTGTTATCAAAAATTGGCAATATATATAATATACATATGATGTTAACTGGGCTATAACTCTGTAGAATAGCTATAGTGTTGTCTTATCTGCAAAACTATAACTTGTTGAGTGTAAGCTTCACATGGTATTAACACATGATGCAGAACCTATAGTAGCTAGATAAAAAGCTTGAATTAGAGAAGCAGAGCAGTCTGACCAATTTGGGAGTAACTATTAAGTTACAAGGCCTCTTACAGGATACCAAAAGAGAGAGTTGCATGTTGTAAATATAAGAAATACAATGAATATAGAAGGGAGTTATATATACAAATTGGGATATAGTAGTTAAAAATCCAGGTTGTACATAAGTGAAATATGGAATTCTCTGATAGGTTTAGGTTGCAGATAGTAGTCAAGACCTGTCTGAGCTATAATATACTTAATAATAGTATATAATAATTGTATCACATAATATATACAAAAATATATATGCTTATAATAAAGTTATAAGGCATGATCTTATCTTAGCAAAAAAAAATAAATAATAATAATGGATTTTAATAAAGTACGACATGCATCATCTTTGTGTATAGGGAGTTATATATGTATGTAAAAAAAAAAAAAAAACTTCACAAATATCTTTTTTATAATTAAATATACCTTTACTCTATTTATTGTCCACTTGAATATATATCCACTTTATTTATTGTCCACTTGAATTCTGCTCCAGCATTTCAAATATTTCTCAAATATTTTTTTTTCATTATTGATTCTACACTTTATTATTTTCTGCTTGAATTTTCATTCTAACAAATTTTAATATATCTTAAATGCCTTTTTTCATCAGTGGATATTTTTAAGCCTTATTTATACTGGAATTCAAGATTGCATTTTCCACTTGAATACTACTCAAATGCCTATTTTCATTGATAGAAGTATTTACTGTTGAAAGCTAAATAGGCAATAACACAGACCAAACAATCATCCAAAAATATACAAATGCAACTCACACTTTTCAATAAGCTTGATTGGTAGAGGCAGTTTTGATTTGGCAAGGTAAGGCTAAATTGGGTATATTGTAGGTTTTAGACTATTGATTTTTACTTATTCAAATATACTTAACTATCCTCCTTTTATTAGAAGGCAAAAAGAGCTTATTTTTATAACAATTTACATGTGGTGAGAGCAAAAAAAAAAACTTTTTCTAATCTATAGCTAAGCCCCAATATGCTACTCCATGCCATCAAAGCTTTGTTTCCTCTAGCTAAGCTTTTGTTACTACTCCAAACCCGAATTAGCACAAACCCAATTCTTCTTTTCTTTGTAGCTTTTTGCTACAATTTTGCTACATTTCAGCTACTATTTTCTGGGGCTTTTAATTTTGATTTTTGTTATATTTTGGTTCTTATAATATCAACTTTGACACAGCAGATTTGGTAGGTTTGTCAGTAACACTATGCTTTATTTTTAGCAAAATCAAAATTATATTGTTACCTACTTAAATTGCCACTCAGCAGATTTCAGATACTTCTCAAACACCTTTTTTATCATTCATTGGATATATCTATACTTGATTTTTAGCAGAAACAAGATATTATCCACTTGAATTATTGCTTCAGTAGATTTTGAATACCTTTAAAATGCTTTTTTTTTCATTATTTGGTGTACTATACTTTATTCCTAGCAGAAAAAAGATTATATTGCCCAATTGAATTACTGTCTCAACAGATTTCAGATATCTCTTAATTGATGATCCACTACTTAACAGATGCATAATCTTAATTTATTATAGTGTAAATGCTGTGATCATACAATGTAAACTTTTTTTATACTAAGGTAATTGAGCTTCTGACTTAAGAGACTTTTGTAGAGCTTGTCAAGACGCATCAAATGGTGGTTAAAGCATTAAAATTGGTTTAGTAGATTCTGAGATATCTTTAAAAAACCTTTCTTTTACTATGTAAATTCCTTTGCAAACAATAGTATTATTTGCAAAGGAATTTACATAGTAAAAGAAAAGTTTTTTAAAGATATCTCAGCATCTACCAACCCAATTTTGATGCTTTAACTACCATTAGATACATCTTGACAAGCTCTACAAAAGTTTCTTAAGTCAGAAGATTAATTATCTTAGTATAAAAAGTTTATCTTGCATGATAACAGTATTCGCACTATAATAATTTTATATAGTAATTTGAGTCACATTATACTAAAATTATGCATCTGTTGAGTGGTGGATTATCAATTAAATACTTTTTTTTATCTACACTTTATTTATAGCAGAAACAAAATTATATTGTCCACTTTGAATTATCTTTTTCATCTTTTGGTGTATATATATTTCTAACAAAAATTTAAGATTCATTGCAACCTGAATTTCTGGCTTTAGCTAATTAAAATACCACCCAATACTTTTTTTTTTATTAGATGTGCTTATGCCTTATCTATAGTAGATTTAAGATTTTCCACTTAAATTACTGTTTTGAATACCTTTTATGCTTTTTCATCGTTAGGTTTTACCTATTTATTTTAAAATTCAAGAATGTATTTTTTATTTGAATTTTTTGCTTTAACAGACTTTTCTATCCATAGCCATGACATGATTTTATTGTAGAATTCAAAATTATGCAGCTTGTAGAGATTGCCACCTTCAAAAATAGTAATTTAAAAAAAACATACAAAACATAATAAAATGAAAAATAAAATGATTAAAATTAAATACTATACAAACTTCAAGATGAAGAACAACTATAAACTCACAAGAACTTAATTGAATCTAGTGCTGTACTATACAAGGCTATAAAAAGTTGATTTTCCATTTTGCATAATCTGGTATTTGTCACCTTTTTTTCTACTGAAGTAATAAGCTTATGTTATATATAAACTATGCATAAGTAATTTTTCACCTTTGCATAATATAGAATCAAAATATATAAGGTAGCACTCTTTTTTTTTTTACTAGTCCTATCGATAATTAGCACAATTAGGGCTTTTAAAAAAATCAAAAAATAGAAAAAAAATATACTTTTGTTTACATTTTAAGTAAAATATTGAATATTATGTAATAGCTCAATTAAAACAAATCTGTAATATCTTTTTAATATATTATATGACAAATAAAAAATCTGAGACAAGTTATATTAACACTAATTTCCAAATTAATAATCATATAAAAAAAATCTACTGAAAAGCTCAAATTAACTATATTTAAATAAAATAATCCAAGTTGAAACTGCGCTCTTTATTAAGCATGAATAATATTTTATTTACATTAAAAAATTTTTATTTGCAATTATAGAAAAGCTAATATACTAATACGAAAAAATTATTATCTCTATTACATACAAATGCTTTATTAAATTTGTTATAGAATACAAATTTCACTTCAAATAGCTTCTGTATATACAGATAAAAAAAAAAAAATTAGCAAAAGCAAACAACTGCAGCTACTAATATCTCAAAAAAAATTCATATAAAAAAAAAGACTATTAAATAATGCAAAATGTTAACAAGAGAATAATTATATTTCTATATTTTAGAGAAATTATATTCTTACTAGTACAATATAAAAATTATATTTCTACTATACAGTACAATATAATAATTTTAAATTGTTTATTAAATGGTTAATATTATTATATATTTTTGTGCATATTTGAAATCTGAATATAAATGTTGTGCCTAAAGTTGACACCTGCCTGAAGTTGCAACTTCAGATACATGATGTTGTCATGCCTGAAGTTGATACTTCAGGTGCCTGAAGTTGCAACTTCAGACAAAAATATCAATATGTAAAAAATAAAGCAACTTTTGGGCCTCAAATAAGAATTTATTTTAATCTAAAATAAACTCAAATGAACCCAAAATAGGTTCTAATAAACCTGAAGTAGGTTTATTTAACTTAAAGTTGGTTTAAATGAACCTGAAGTTGGTTTATTTGAACCCAAAATTAGTTTAATTAAACCTGGAATTTAATCTAGAAAAGAAAAAAAATCGAAATAACTGAACGAATACACACAAAAAACCAGAGATGCAGTAACAGATAATAGTAAAAATAAGAATTTTAGACACAAAAATTAGTAACCTGTCATAAATTTATATGTCTCTTTACTAGATATTTAATAATTTTCATTTTTTATTTTCAGATTTTTTACTAAACAAATGAATTGATAATTACTAATTGTCAAAGATTTGAGTGAAGGAATTTGCCGATCATTTCTAAATACATAATTGTTACAGTGTTTCTTAGTTATAGGGTCTTTTGGGCTCAAATCACTTAGTTAGAGCACTCACTTGGCACTGGTGTATCATACTAGGCACTACCACCTACTTTGTCCCAAAGTTCTAACCCTTCTAATATCTTCTCTAATTCCCTACAACATACTTATCCCAATATTAATGCATGACACAAATTACAAATTATAACCTACATACATAATAATATACACACAAATACTAATGTTTTTTTTTTCAATAATATTTCAATGTTTACATTTCTAACATCACTTAATTCACATCCACAAGTCCATTCATCCAAGCTTCCACACATCAAAGTAACTTCCAAATATAGCACTTTTCACTCTAACATATCTGACAATATAATCCAGGTACAGATGTTTATAAAATTCTATTTTTCTAACACAACTCAATAAATTCCATACACCTTGACTGACGCTAATTATGCTATGATTTCTGTCATTATTAAGCTTTCAGCTACTTGACATTCCCAACTTCATGTTTTCAACATTATTTTGTACTATCAGCTTTTGGATTATATCTTGATTCCGGATTTCATCAACTTGACCTTTTAACCACTTGTTTCTAATGCTTGTAATGTTCATTCTTTGTCTTGCATTTGACAACATAGGATATTCAATATGATATTTCATATTCATCATACTATTTATTGTCTTTTACTCTTCATCAAGTTATAACTTTTAAATTCAACAGCGCTTTTATTGGAACTGTCCTTAATTATATCGACTGCAATTATATTTTCATCAGATTTCAAGTTTCACTCAAATATTGCTTTTTTATTTTTATTTACATCTATTCCATATTGATAGTACAATCCAAGGTTGTTTTGTACTTTTGGATTATTATCTTTAGCAGATTTTTAATAATAAGTGAATATCTTATATTTTTCCATTTTATCACCACTAATTTCTTCATGATTGCCTATATTGGAGAATTTTTGATAATAAATGAACGTTTCATGTTTATTTGCTTCAATTTTAATTTTATCATGCTTACAACAATCATTTTTGAGCATGCTATCAACCTATTTATCTCTTTGGATCTTTGATAGCAAATCAATGCTTTATATTTATCTTTTTCAACATCACTTCATAGGCCTTCATTACACTAAAGATCCTTACATCTCAAACTTCATTGTCTAGCCTTGTGTCCTTTTTCATTCTTTTGTAATTATTCTTCTTTCGGTGTTCATACTAATCTTTCTGTTTTCTCAAATTCATAGGTCGTAGTTATGATGGACATGATTGAGCCAAATGTCCTGAGCACTGACATACATAAAATAAGTGTGGCCTAAAATGTCTTCATTTCATTTGCACTATCTTCAAGCTTTTCATGATTTCAGCTACTGTCTTTATTATGCTTTCAACCAACAACACCAATCATTTCTTAGTTTCTATTTTCTTCATTTAAATTTTAGGTTATATTTAGGATTTTTTTTGTTTATTTGTTTATTTAGTACAAGTCAAGTTTTACTTGTACTACATGTTATATGTTATCTGCAAGAAAGACTTTTGTTTGTTCAGGTTCTTCTATCATAGTGTTTTTCAGTTATGGGGTTTTTTGGGCTCGAATCACTTAGTCAGAGCACTCACTTGGCACTGGTGTATCATACTAGGCACTACCACCTATACTACTGTGTATATACTAAAATGTGTATTCACTAAGCAGACTTGTTAATATACAAACTAATCTCTATGTTACTAATTTACTTTTTGTAACTTTCCTCTGGGATCATTATGCTTTTATTACAGACTATCAATCCAGGTACTTGATTACCCAGTTATGCACATTATGCAATACTTACAAATAGATTTTACATTAAATTCATGCATCACTGATTATGCCATGAACGTTACCTAGTCACAATCAGGTAACCCATGATCGTACCTAACCCTAGCAATATCAACACAAGAGGTGTTGGTTATCACCATGATAATAATGATTACTGAATAATAAAGATTACCGTCATATGCCCAAATAAATTCTTAATAGACAATGACCAAAGCTAGATTAATTTTAGTTTCTAAAGTTGCAACTTAAGGTGCTTAACGTTGCAACTTCAGATGCCTAATATTGCAACTTGAGGTGTCTAAAGTTGCAACTTCAGGTGCCTAAAGTTGCAACTTTAGGTGCCTAAAGTTGCAACTTCAGGTGCCTAAAGTTACAACTTCAGGTGCCTAAAGTTGCAACTTCAGGTGTCTAAAGTTGCAACTTCAGGCCTAAAGTTAAAACTTCAGATGCTTGAAGTTATAACTTTAGGCGACTAATATTACAACTTGGTGCCTAAAGCTGCAACTTCAGGTGCCTAACATTTTAACTTGAGGTGTCTAAAGTTGCAACTTCAGGTGCCTAAAGTTGCAACTTCAGGTGTCTAAAGTTGCAGCTTCAGGTTTCTAAAGTTGCAACTTCAGGTGCCCAAAGTTACAACTTTAGGTGTCTGAAGTTACAACTTCAGATGTCTGAAGTTGCAACTTTAGACACCAAGTTGTAATATTAGGTGCCTGAAGTTACAATTTCAGGCACCTGAAGTTACAACTTTAGGCACCTCAAGTTGAAACATTAGGCACCTGAAGTTGCAACTTTAGACACTTCAAGTTGAAACATTAGGCATCTGAAGTTGCAACTTTAAACACCAAGTTGTAATATTAGGCACCTGAATTTACAACTTCAGACATCTGAATTTACAACTTCAGACACCTTAAGTTGCAACTTTAGCCACTAAAATTAATTTTTATGGCATCTAACTTTGGTTATTGCTTATTAAGAATTTATTTGAGTATGTGACTATAATCTTTATTATTTAATAATCATTATGTATTTAGAAATAATTAACAATTTTTTCACTCAAGTCTTTGACAATTGGTAATTATCAATTCATCTGCCCAGTAAAAAATCCGAAAATAAAAAATAAAAAATATTAAATATCTAGTAAAGAGGTATACTAATTTATATTAGGTTACTAATTTTTGTGTCTAAAATTCTTACTTTTACTATCATCTGCTACTGCAACTCTGGTTTTATATATACATTTGTTCGGTTATTTTGATTTTTTTTTTCTAAATTAAATTTTAAGTTTATTTAAGCTGATTTTGAGATCAAATAAATCTAATTTGGGTTCATTTAACTTTAGACAATTTACAATTTTAGGCACAAGAGACATTAACTATAGCTGTTGCAACAATTTGGATTGGCAGATTCTCGATTTGATTGGCTAAGAGCAACAATCAAAAAATTAGACCAGAATTATTCATAATTTTACTAATAAAATTATAGCCACCTATTAAGTGAAAATTGTTTCTGGGTCAATTTTACTATAATGTAGGCTTATTTTTTATGATTATTTTATTTTTGTAATAAAAAAATCAAAAAGTCAATTCTGGATAAAATTTAGTAAACAATTTTGTAATATGTGCCAAAATTTTGAAGATCTTTGGCTATTAGCCAATCAAAATTGAGAATCTGCTAGTTCAAATTTGTTGCGTCAGCTGTGGTTAATTTCAGGCACACTACTGTATCTGAAGTTGATATCTACTTAAAGTTGCAACTTCAGGTATGACAACTTTAGTTGCCTGAAGTTGCAACTTTAAACAAGAACCAACTTCAGGCACGACATCAATATAGAATTTAAATTTGGAGATTGATATAACTTGTCTAAGATTTTTTATTCGCTATAAATTTAAATAACTTAATAACTTGCTCTTGCAGAGCAGTGTTGGTATATGACCAGGTCATAATAAATCATATTACTAAGCTCAATTAGTAAAGTTATATAACTAAAATCATATAACCTTACTAATTGAACTTAGTAATATAACCTGTTATGATCTGGTCATGTACCAATACTGTTGCAAAGTGCATTTCTAATCACTTTTCCTCCTACCCAATCTACTAATATGAAGGTTTACTGAAGTTAATATTTTGTTTTTGTGAGTACTTTTGATCATGCTGCTCCTATGTTAGATCTATAGTTATAATGTTGAATTTTGAAATCTTTTAGAGTTTTATTAATTTGGAATATATCAACTAAATGCTTCATTGCATTTAGTTTAATAGTACTTGCAAATAATCTTACATGAAAATTTAACAATGTTGTGGTTTTATTTTTATAGAGAAATTTGACCAAGAATTTGCTTCTTTTATCACAAATATAATGATTTTTTTCAAATACCTAAAATCTCTAATTTTAGTCTAGAGTTTTTATTATAAACCTTTTACAAATTCACAATCCTACCTTAGTCATAATAATTTAATAAATTTCATTCTTCAGAATATAATGAACAGGGAAATAGCTCATAAAATTTGTGTTCTCTAGGCTTATACTATAAAGTAGATATAGTAATTCAGCAGAACTGTTATTAACTAAGATGATCATGCTAAATTGTAATATAGCACTTCATTAACAAACTGCATACTGCTTTACTTTTATTAACAATTAGATATAATCTAATTTTTTTTATAATCTAGAGTAAAAATTTGTTATATCTTAATTAAAACATTTTATTTATTTATAAAAACTATTTAATGTACTTTTTTTAAAAAAAGTATTATTTATTATTTATGATCTTTATATTTTGTATTTATTAAAAAAATTTTTAAAACTATTTAATAAAAATATAAAAAATGATTTGTGTATATCAAAATTTTTAGACCAATAAAATTGCAGCATTTTTTGGTTAATCGAATTTTGACAATAATTTTCATATATCAATTCGTATACATCAAATATTTATCAACTAATATTACACAAATTTATCATTCAATAAAATCATATGCATAAAAATAATAATAAAATTAAATCGATTTTATGTTCTTATTGTTATATTTCTTGCAGTTCTTACCGTTCTTAATATTTCTATACTTGATCTTACTTCTAATCCTTTTAGGTAATCTTATATTTTTCGCCAATTTTATACAATCATATATCTACTACTAATTTTGTTAATTTATATTGATTTTGTTACTTTCATTGATTTTATTTAATTTCATTGATTTCAATATCTTTTTGGTCTTTTCCAATTTTTGTTCCATTCATTATTGTTTTTTATTTTTTATTTTTTTTTAATTATCTTATATTTCTTCGATTTTCTTATGGATACTACATATAATACTATTCATATTCCAAAAATAGAAGATGTTTTTTCTAATTTTGGTGAAGCATGTGCATTTGTAGAAGCTTATGCTACACAAACTAATGCTATAATAATTTTAAAAAAACAACTAAGAAGCCTAATAGTAATAGCTATAGGCAAGCATTTTTGCTTGCGAAAAACAGGAGACATATAATAGTAATAATGAGGTACATACTACTAAATGAACGGGTTGTCCATTTGTAATCAAAATAAACTATCACAAGCTTAAAAAAGAATATGCCATAACAACATTATACCTTACACATAATCATATAATTAATCCGAGGCAAGAAAGTTTAGTATCAATATGCATAAACTTGATCATAATAAGCTAGGCACAATTGAGGATCTTTATAGCAGTGGGCTTCAAATGAAGGATATATATGCTATTTTTGCCTCTGTAAGCTTAAAGTATGTGCACAAACATGATGTTTAAAATGCTATTAGTCGTTAGCATCAACAGAAGTTGCAAGGGCTTAATGAAGTCAAGATGTTGCTAAGAACTTTACAAAACGATGAAAGTATTATATCAAGTATAGCAACCAAATTTGCATATAACAATAAGCATGATCAAGATGGTTTATTCATGCAAGCAATCTTCTGGGCATATCAAAGTGTATTTTCTGAGTTTGCTATTGCAAAAGATGTATTACTTATCGATATGACATATAAAATAAACAGGTTTTTTTGACTATTTATTTATAAGAATTATAGTTAGAAAAATTTTATTCTTTAGCTATAAATATGTAAAAGTAATTTATCGCTTTTTTGATTTAGTTGATTGCAGATTTTTTTTGTCTGTAAGTCCTGTATATGCATATATTATGCATATAATAATAATTATTTGTGATTGTGTAAGTACTAATAAATAGTCTACAATAACAAATAATGTTTATATGCAGGATATATGCATATATGGGACTCAAGGATATCAATTTAACTAAATCAAAAAGAGCGATAAATAATATTCTATATATAGTGATAGGAATTTCTAAATATTAATTGTTAACAATTACATATTATTAATAAAAAAGAAAAGTTAACAATTTTATATACAATTAATATCTAGAAATTCACATTGCTAATGTCCAAGTACTTTTTAACTTGCTTTATTATCAATAACTAATAGGCTTTTTTTTTTTATTGATTTATTTAATTTAAACCAAGTTTTCAATACCACTAATTGTCTTTCGCAAGTGTGTAACAAAAATTCTGGCAACACGTCTTTCAGAAATTATAACAAAAAATGCAATCCTTAAAGGACCGAATTTTGCTGGCTTACCCGGAGATGCGACATCTAAGGCAATATATATACT
>CAJVPY010005320.1:0-11579 GCA_910591965.1 Dentiscutata erythropus
ATTAATTTAGTATGTACTTTATAATTTGACCTGTTAAATGTTTGCTGCCAAAAACAAATAAATTAAATCCTATCTTTTTAATTAATATATCTAAAAGAATATAAATAGAAAGAAAAAGGCATTTGATAAAAAAAGGAAAAGGTAATATAATTTGGGTTTGAATTAGTCTGAAAAAAAATGCCCAATGGCGTAATTTCACATTTTGGCCAGAATTAAGCTCAATTTAGACCAAAATGTGAAATTATACCCATGGGCGTTATATGGTTTAGTAATTTAATAACAAATT
The DNA here is from genome assembly GCA_910591965.1 of Dentiscutata erythropus. Lineage (NCBI taxonomy): Eukaryota > Fungi > Glomeromycota > Glomeromycetes > Diversisporales > Gigasporaceae > Dentiscutata > Dentiscutata erythropus. Next base: position 287 of record CAJVPY010005320.1, read on the forward strand.
TTTTTATTTATAAATATAATAATTATAAGTAGAACCTGATACGAATTACAAGAATCGTACATCTGTATATGTAGACAAGTTAAAGAATAGCGATCCAGTTAATGATGATAGTTTAGTAAGTATATAATTTCATATTTAAATTAAAAATTTCAACAATTGTTCAGTACTCGCAAAGTTAATATAATTAAAATTTTTATTTATGTTCTAAAGCATACACTAAATAGAGGTAGATAAGACTTCACGAATGATTTTTAATCATAATAATGAAACGCTATTAATTAAATATTATATAGATAATGAAGATTCAATAAATGTTAATTCTGGTATGACGGCTAGTTTTTTGGTTATTATTGATTTTCAAATTATACTGTACCAGTATACGGATTGAAACTTTTTTATCAACTAATAAACCCTTAAAGAACACCGAATAGAACAAGCGACAAAAAGCAATTATCCTGAATCAAAATTACTGGGGTATGTTAATATTTCATGGAATTAAATTTTTTTTTTTCAAACAATTAAAACTTACAAATTCTTGATTGTGCGATCAGAATTTGTAGATTTATTGAAGAAAACAAGAAGAGAAAAGGGAATGTCAGAGAGTTTTGAGTCTCATGATTCAAGCAAAATATTTGAAATGTTTTCTCAGCCTATTAGCAATTACTTTAATAAGGAAGTCTTCGAAGGGTTAATGGAACCCGAACAACTCCAAAAAAAATGGAGGATATTCAAAGCTGCTCTAAATATCTAAAAATTTGGGATTTACATTACAATAATTGTAAAAGATTAATCGGAATTCAGGATTATAAAATGTTGAAATTAACTTATTCATTAACTAAAGTATTTTTTAACATGCTAAAGATTTGTTATCAGAAACAAGTCAAAGATACATCATTAGCAAAAAACTCTGATCATTGGAAGAGAAAGGATATTAAATCACAAATGAACAAACTCTGGAATATAAATTCGTGTATTATGCTAAAAAAGTGGACTAGTTGTTGGAGGTTATGTCATTTTCTTTGGGTGACAAATATTACACCTAAAGAAATGATTGAGGTAAAGTTAAAAGTGAATTTCTTTTGTACTGCGACAGAAATGAAATATAACTTCCTCATCAAAGAATTATTAGATCAAGGTTTTCCTAATTTTTCAAATATAAAAGGCAAAGAAATTTTAGATTTAGTAGAAATTGCAAAGAAAATTTGCAACTGATTTTTTTTTTCTTTATAAATACATAGAAACAATAAATAATTAAATTAAATTGATGCATCATTTAAACTAGCGTTAGCTTTAAAATTTTTGTTCATTAATACTGTGTAAAGAAATAGCAAAATTATTCCGCAGTGGTTAAATAAATCTATATCTTATTATTATTTTTTTTTGTGAATCATTATCACACATAATTTACATATGAGCACGACTCCTCCTCTATAATAACTCAACTTGTGTTTGTATGGAGTGGAGTATGATTGGAAAATAGAAACTTGTACGTTGTTCTCTTAGATTGACTCAAAAAAATTAATAAGGATAATTGAATTTAGAAATGTAAATTACATCTAATAGTTCATTTAGAGTGAACTTTCTGGTGACGACAAAGATTACTGACAACTGAAAAGTGGCGACCACAACCTTCGACTGGACATTTGAATACTGTTTAAGAATTTAAAATAGATTAGAATGTACTTACAGTACATAAAGTGAAATCGCTACTAACAAAATTGTATTTTACGAAATTTTCAATTCATTTTTTTATTTTACTTATGTTTCTCTCTAGTATGACTATAAATATAAGTTTTTAAAGAACTTGGACGTGTGAATATTTTTTGGCAAGTATTGTATTTATGTTTCTTTGGAGTTTTCATTATTGTGGGCTAGAACAATAAAATCTGAATTGATTTTGAAATTATTTTTTTCTTGATTTCATCTCTCATTAGTGTCTAATCAGTCAAATTATATAGTGTAGGTATAGTTGTTAGACGAAACCATGTGATGCTAGGGTATTTCAAATACTAACTAGACAAGCATCAATAATAATGCTACTGGTTAAATTTTATGCATAAAATTGATTAGCAAAATCGATACATCTTTACTATCAAAAAAACGTTTAAAAATTTGGTGTATTTAGTATACAAGTAATTTTTTTCTAGCAATTTTTGTAGCAAACAATTGGCACGATATAGCCAAATAAAGTTACGATTTAAAAATTTTAATTAATTGATCATTTTTACTTATTCAATTAGTAAGAATTTTTTCTTTTGTTTCGCTATATATACCCTGGCCAAATGATAAGCATTTGTCATGAATTGGCCTTGATAATCAAAATTTTAAAATCATAATTGTGTGAAGATATTTTAAATCATATTATATATAAACTTTTATCAAAAGTTATTATATTTTAAAATTACCTTTTATAATTGTTAAATGTTTTAATCATAAATATTAAGAATTGGCTTTGATAACAAAAAATTTAAAATCATAATTGTGTAAAAGAGTTTCTTATCATATTATAGGTAAAGCTTCATTGTAAATTTATGTAATAGTTTTAATGCTGAATCTTTGAAGATTCGGTTAAAAAAATATTGCCGGGTATATTAGGATCCATGGGTATAGATAATACGTAAAAATCTGTACTAGTAATTTTTATTATAAACCTTATCGTTATATAGACTTGATTATTTAATATATGAAATACCCCAATAGAGTATGAATTTCAAGATTTTCCATCTAAAATTATTTGTATTTGTCCAGAATTCTGTGGTGCATAATTTTGCTCGCTCTAAAAATATTTTTTTGTATTGTCTCCATAAGAAAAACGTGACTTTAATTACTTTTTAAAAACTAATACAATACAAAAAAGATATTTTTAGAGCGAGCAGAATTATGCACCACAGAATTCTGGATACTCTAATTTGTATAACTAGTCCTACATACAAATTAAAACTTGTACAAATTAAATTTAAAATAAATATGTTTATATCAATTCTTGAAATTTTTGCATATGGGCTGAGGATTTGTGTAGATCGTACCCACCCAAAAATTAATTATTCCCACAATTGGTGAACATTAATTAAGATTTCGTTCCTTTAATAATTTTGGGTTAAATAATAACAATTACTATTTGTATCCTTTTTTGGTTAGATAATAACAATTACTATTTGCATCTTTTTTTGGTTAGAAATAAAATAAAAAGTAGAACAATGAATAAAAGACATACATAATAGAGTGTCCAGAATTCTGCGGTGCATAATTCTGCTCGCTCTAAAAATATCTTTTTGTATTGTATTAGTTTTTAAAAAGTGATTAAAGACAATACAAAAAAATATTTTTAGAGCGAGCAGAATTATGCACCGCAGAATTCTGGACACCCAATACATAATTTACGTTAAACCAGTATTGTATAAAAATAGGGACTTTGAAGTTAATTCCATATATATTGTAATATTTTGTATTATTTTAAAAATCCTATAACAATGTGACATCTCTTACTAACAAAAAATAATAAAATTGATCTCTGAGAATTTTTTCTAACTAAGGACTCGTTAAATTGATTAAAAAGTATTTTAAAACTAATTTTGATTTTCAGACTGCTGTAAATTTAATTATATTATATTGATTACTTAATCAAAACTTTTTATCCATGTGGCTAGTAAATTAAATTTAGTGAAAAATTAAAAATTCAAATGTATACCCCGTGATACTTTGAAAAAAATTTTATCTTTAATAAATTATAAATGCGACAATTTAGAATCACCTATTTTTCGTATTGTTAGTTCCATCAAAGGAGCAGAGCATTATTAGAATGTCTGCAACTAGCGATAGAAATTTCTAATTGTTAACTATATAAATCATGTTAACAATTTAATTGTTAAATGATTTATATATATAAATCATTTTAACAATTAAATTGTTAACATGATTTATATAGTTAACAATTAGAAATTCCCATCGCTATTTGCAACTATATATATATATTTTAGAATTTTAAAAGCTTTAGGCGTGGTTTAATAATGTGCAAAATTGAAAATATAGTTGAATTATTAGCAGAACTTAATGTCATTCATGAACTTGAATCCAAGACTTTTCTTTCTTTAAAAGAATTAATTACACCCAAGAAGAAAAAAACTAAGTCCAATCTGCCAAGAGTACAAAATAGTTTTATGATTTTTCGTAAAGATTTTGCTGCTTATTGGTTTTCTTTAACGAAAAAAAATGACTTAAAAGAAGTTTCACAGTTCGCTAGTGATTTATGGAATGGAAATCTTTATAATTTCAAGTTATGGAATAATATTAACATTGTTGAAAGAAAAAATATTTATTATAAAATATCTTCAATTGCAGAAATGGTCTACAAAAAATTGTACCCAGATTACAAATATTGTCCTAAAAGAAAAAAAATATCACATAACGAATATATACATTATGGTCATGTTCCTCAACAACTTGAAATTAATGGTGCAAATTCATATTATAAACCTTACAACTTTATTCAACAACTTAATATAAATTTAAAAAATATTATGAATTAATTATTTAATAAGCATTGTAAGAAAATTTTGAATTCTGAGTTTGTATTGTAATATTATTTATCTATTTATTATGTAATATATTATTCTCATGCATTCATTGTAAATAAAATATTGTAAGCTTTTTTATACAAAGTTTCTTTCGTTTTCTAATACTGTAATATCAGATATTAATTAAAAATTTAGTATTTGATTGAATGTCTACTCCTATGATCCCTCATAGTCAGACATTCGTTTGATTGGCTGATGTAAATCAATTGTCTGGGTAACTTATTTATACACTTTAAAGTACTTTTGGGAACGTAACGTTTCACTAATTTTTCACTTCGAAAAAACATTTATATTCACTATACAAAAATAATCAAAAATAATTAGTAGCCCCGAGAACTTTACTTAGAAGACAAAGTATGCCTGCTGTTTATTGGACCATATTGTAGAGAGAAGGTAACTGGCAACATTTTCGTCTAAAGCTATTTATTACGTTAGATTTAGATAAACTTTGTCTTTTAACTGTTTGATTTGAATAGGTACAAGCTTTTAGTAGTTGAAGATCTGGGCTTAATATTTAAATTTGGCCAGTTCTTGTAGTGTATTTGGGCTTGTCAACTGTAGATCTTGTACGTAGATTCTTTATTGAGATAGAATATTTATCTACTTTATGCGTATCTATCTATTCTCTAAATATAAATAATTCATTCTTTTGTGTGTATTTATTAGTCTGTAAGCTTCTTTATTCGACCAATCAGACGAATGTCTTTAGTAGGGATGTTAAATTACGAATCCATTCCGGTCCGATCCTAGGATCTAAAAAGACGGTCCTGGACTCGATCCTTTAAATCACATGAAAATACAATACATTTTATAGGACTTAGATCCTTAATCAGATCCTGAATTGAATCGTCGAAAGAGTTCATCCAATCAAATTAATTTTGTATTGTTATAATATTTCAATTTAGAATCCAAGTCCTATAAAATGTATTGAATTAAAATCTTAATTTTAATATTTTTAGAATTTTAATTTGTTGGGATTTTGTGCATTGGACCGTGGACTACTTAACATCCCTAATGTACCATTGATGTTACGGCTTAAGCCAGCGATCCACAGATCTGAGCATTGGTTCCATTTAGGGTGTTCAGAACTCTGTGGTGTATAATTTTGCTCGCTCTAAAAATATTTTTTTGTATTGTCTCCATAAGAAAAACGTGACTTTAATTAATTTTTAAAAACTAATACAATATAAAAAGATATTTTTAGAGTGAGCAGAATTATGCACCGCAGAATTCTGGACACTCTAGTTCACAATTTGTGTAGTGAACTTTGTAAATCAAATCTATATATAGCCTATATAAATCAGATAAATTAAGCTTTAGAGATCAACATGTAAATTTAGATAATGTTATTTTAAAAAGGTTGGAATTGCTTGAATAGTTATCTAAAAGAAACAATACGCAATTGAATTGAATTGATAATCCATTTTATGTTGCTAAAATTTTGTTTTTCAGTTGGGGTTTCAAAGTTAACAAATAAGTGACATATTTCGAAAATAAATAGGATTTTTTCAATAGCATTTTTACTATGTTGAATTATAAATCGGAAAAATAAATAAGATTCTCCAATTTTAAATTTGAAACCTCCCTAATGGTCAACTTTGATCAATTTTGAATTTTTTTTTTTACTCATATCTACATGATCTTAGTCATAGTTTAAGGTGCAGGTAAGACCGTTGATGCTATTACGACTGATTTTTCACATGGTGTGCAACGTATAAAAAAACAATTTTACAATACCGGATCATAGTACATGTTATGATTATAATTTTTTTACTAATAAAAATGGTGTTGGATTATAATCATAACATGTACTACCCGAATAATTCGGTATTATAAAATTGTTTTTTATACATTGCACACCGTGTAAAAAATCAGTCATAATAGCATCAATGGTCTTACCTATAAGAGGCGGCATCCATAATTTTGATTGTATTGTTTAATTTAATGTCATTTATAGGAGTGAATAAAGATTTCAAATCATAAAAAAAAAACTTTATTCTAAATATTTAAATATCGCTTTTATACCGTTTCGATTAATGCCTTCATCAATACTATGCCTCCTATTTTTCCTACTGAATGTATGAAACCAATATTTCAATATATCAAAAAAAATGATGAATCATTATATCCTTCTTTATTAGTAAATCATTATTGGTGTAAAAATGTAGTGGAATTATTGTGGGCTTGTCCATTTGATTCATTAAACTTTGATAACTTCTATAAGATTACACCAATTTATATTTCGTTATTTGATAAAAATGAAAAAAATCTACTTAAGATTTTATTGGTTAAAAATTCATATGAACAAAATTCTGTTTTGAAGTTAATTCCAAATAATAAACCTTTATTTGATTATTCGATGATGCTGAAAGAATTTTCCCTAAAGAGATTAGAAAACATTGTACAATCTTGGATTGCTGTTTATAAGCCTGATAAAAAATTTGAAGAGTTAAGAAAACAAATAATGAATATTACAGAACAAATGATATTGTTATTATTCAAATTATTTATCAATAGTACAAATTTAAAATTTTTAAAAATTGATAGTGACAAGATTTTGAATTATGTTCCGGATCTTCAACTTAAAATTGGGCAATTTTTAAAAATTTCAAAGCTTGAAATTGGACACACAACTCAGTCGATAAACATAAACTCTATAAATTTTTTAGTAAAAATTTCAGAGTCATGTAAACAAATAGATAATCTAATCATCAAAGTTCCTGCATTTAAGAAAAATTATCATTTTAAAAAACTTATTATATCGATTATAAATGCTCAAGAAAAATTAAAAAAATTAGCCTTAGGAGTGAAGATAGTTGGTTAGAAGAAATAATCAAAGCATTGCAATCTCAAGCCAATTCATTAGTATCAATCAACTTCGAGTGTGTTAACATCTCAGAATCATCATTAATTTTGCTTGCTAAATTCAAAAATTTGAAAATCTAGTTATTTTAAACTATTCAAGGCTTAAAATAAGACTACACAATGATATTGAATTTAAAAATTTGAAAAGGTTATATATTAAAAATTATCCTTTAATAAATATTAAGATGCCAAACCTGAAAGAATTAACTTTAAAAGTGTTGACACATGAAGTGATAGTTTCTATAATAAATAACTGTCCTAATATTACTCATCTTAATCTCAAGAACTATCGTCCATCTTCTCATGATTTGTTATTTAAAGACTTTAATCAAAAATTATACATAACTCACTTAAACATTAAATTTCTATATAGTAATTCTATTATTTCGGAATCTTCAATTCTATTAAAAGAATTTTTACACTTACACTTAAATATTTAGAGATTAATTGCAGGCTTATTACAATTTATCTTGATAATCTAATGGATGATTGTTGTTATATAAAATTAAAAGAGTTGATTATTAAAGTAATAAAAATTTTTAATTTAACAAATAAATCTCAATTTAATGATAATATAGATCAATACTGTCATTTTAGATACTGGTTAAATTTAACAAGATTTCAAATTTTTATCAATAAATTGAATATTTCTCAATATCTTTGGTTAACATTTGTTCTTAATTAAAATGACTTGTAACTGTATTTTTTCTATTATTTTTTGCTATTTAGATACTTAAAAGTTTTTTCATTACTCATATTATTACATCAATTTAAATATAAATTAATGCATAATTTTAGGCAAAATTAAAATATGATTTCAAGTTTAATTCCGGATAAAATTAGATAATTCAGAAAAAAAGTATAATGTAGACAAGTTTAATATAAAATTAAAAAATTCTTTTGTACCATACAATAAATATTCTTTTTTGGCAATAACTTAATTCATAAAATGCCATAAAGAAAAATAAATTGTTTTTTTAATAATTTCCCAGTGCTAATGCTAAATAATAATTTTATCAATCATTTCAATTATTACTGAATTATCTAATATTTTATTACCAATGAAGCTTTTACCTTTTATTTATGATTAACAAGATGGATTTCAATGCCTTTTCTCAAAAAAATATTGACAACGTTTATCGTATTTTCGCAAAATAACGCAGAGGAAATCATATTTTGTCTAAATTACACTTAAATTTCGAAATAATGCCCCTGAGTTATTTCGTTATGTTTATTAAAAGTATGATTTTTATATTTACGGCTGGTTTGCTCTTACTCTTCAAAGTCTTCATCATCAAAATCATCTGCTGGGTGGGGTTAGAGTTTTATTTTTCATATATTAAACTGATTAAACCAGTTTAACATATGACAGTTCCAAACTCTAGATGAGGTTAAGGACTAAGTTTATCTTCTATTTTATTTTGTAGAGCTTAGCAAGTTCTACAAAATAAAAAAAAAATTATTTGAATTGGATTATTGGATGATTAGAAATTTCATAAGATCTACATAGTCCCGTAAGATTATTTTCAATCCATAAAGAATATTTTGAAGATAATATACTTATTTGGAGATTAATTGTTCAAGTTAAGGTTATCTTAATGCAAGTCAGATGACATAAAAAAATTAACTTATTTTCGATTAGCATTACATTACTATTTTCTAATTAAATTTTTTTTTTTTTAGAAATTTTGAGAAAATCAAATGTGACACTAAACTTTATGTTAAATTGAAAAAATTTAACGAATAAATTTTTTAATATCTAAAAATGTTTTAGTTCGAATTGGGGTGTTTATATATCTGATATGAGTGTTGCTAAAAGAAACCCGAAAATTTAAATATAAGTTATATTTAGATTTTCAGGTTTTTTTTAGCGACACTCATAAGTTATATAGAATGTTTTATAAATTAAAATTTAAAAAATGAGTATAATTCCTCGTGACAAGTTTAAGCTTGATATTATTGAAGTATTAAAAAAAGAAGAATTATTCAAATATAATTAGTGAGTTTATCTTCTCATTTGAGTTATTTGTTGAGTCGTTGTGTATCTGAAGTTATGCTGCCACATCTGTGTTAAGCACTTCGTGGCCACTGTTTCGGCAGTTGAATGTTCTTCTAGTTTTAGGTGTTCTGAAAATGACCCATACTCTGCCAGAATTCATGGTGAATAGGATACACAAACATTTTCTTATGTTTTTAACGATTATGATGCAATACTCATTATTTTATTATTTAAGTTATAATAGAGAAGCCAATATTTGTATTAATATTGGTGGTACTTGATTCGTAATTATATGTAAAGATTGGAAAAGAGCCATAGGTAGGATTTAAGAAATAGGATTAAAAGGAGTAGCTGATGTTGAAATTTTTTTGAAACTAATCTTTTTATAACTCGGAGATATTTATAATAAATAATGTTTTTTGCGACTCGGATAATACAAGAAATTTCAGCATAAGCCAATTCAAAACGTTTTAAATATATTTAATTAAATATAATTATTATAATTATAGGACCCGAAGTTATTCAAAAACTTGATAGGGCTCTCACCCTGCTAGAGAGCGGAAACATAGGTGTTGTTGTGACTTCAGATGAGGGAAAATTTTCCGAAAACTGCATGAAAAGAGCTAAAAACTCAAAATATCAAATTATTCTTACAAAAAAAAGTAATATTTGTAAAGAACTTAAAACATTAGTCAGAATATTTCTATTATTTCTTACATTAATTATTTTATTTATTTATTTTTTTTTTTTTTACTTATACCTTGTTCACTGTTATGCATTTAAAATATTCCAAAGATATTTATCACTTTTATTGAATTCCAAATTTTTATAGAGAAAAAAAAATAGTTATTATAATAAAATAAAAAACAAACCAAATACTTACCTATTTTGCTTCTTTGTGACCCAGTAGTTCTTGAGATATGCGGGATTAAAGATATAAACATAAGGATTAACAAATTTACTGTTACCGTTATATGTAACTAACTATTTTTTATAGCCCTTAAAAATTCTGAAATCTATTTCTAATTACAGAGTTGATATTGTAGAAGAGAGTATTGTTTTTTCAAATTTTATTTTTATATAAATGTGGTATTATCAATTTATAGAAACGATAAATAAAAATATATATACGATATTGGATGCCAAAATTATTTTCTGTATTGTCTTTTTACTTGCCTTTTTGATTTTTTCTCAAGTTGAATGGGTTTATTTTTTTCGTGATCAAGGCGAGCAATCATTCAAACAACTTAAAAATTACGTTGAAACAACATGTTTGGTGAATAATGTATCTATTAGTTATTATTATTATTATGAACAACTATGTCAAAATTGCTGGCATTTGGAATTGGCTTGATGACCTGTGACAACTTGAGAAATAAATTTGAAGGATATTTTGAAGTTGACGCGTGCCATAGCAATATAACCAAACGATGTTCACCAAATCTTTGGAACCCAAATAACTTGTGTAATGGCAGTTATTATTCTTGTGGGCATAAAACAAGTGTTATGAATGCATTCTGTTCTTTGTATGCATCTCAGGCTGTAAAACAGTATTTGAATGTTACATATACAATAGCAGATGGATCAGTTGTGAATGTGATTACTGTTGCGGATTTTGGCACGAATATTAATGGAGAAAATTCTGATCGAACGAATATGATTTTTGGAAAAACATATATTAAATGTTATTATAATTTTGAGACTGGAAAAAGTCCCATTCGTTTTTGGAAACTTCCGATAATAATAGATGTTTTTAAACTTGGTATGTGGTTTTATGCAAATATATTTTTATGGAATTTGATTGGTTTTTTCTTAGTTTTATTTTTTTATAAAGAGAAAGCATAGATATATCCAT
>CAJVPY010005321.1:0-11578 GCA_910591965.1 Dentiscutata erythropus
TAGTAATTTGATTGGTTCACTTGATGAGTTGGCATTTAGAATGTTCTATTGGTAAAAATTACCAATAGAACAATAGAACAATAGATTAGAATATAGATCTAATTGGGCAATAGAAAAATTGTGACAACACTGATTATATATATATTTTTTTATTAACTTAGCCTTTTTTTACTGACACTTCACTTTGTTTGATACTAAAGGCGTTGATCTAACGAATTAAACAAGTAGTATTTAGGTCCAGTTGAGAATACAAGTGGGTCGAAGCTTGTAACTACTAGAAGTTCGACAAAAGGATTGTGTGGAACTGGACATAAGGCACAAGAGCTTTGTAAAGCGATATATCCTTTTTATTTTTCCATTTTTTTTTTTTATATTTGTTTTTGTATTTTTTTTTTTAAGTCTTTGTTTTGTAGAGGCTTTCAACTAACTTAAGGTTCTTTTTCTTAAAGTATTTTCTTAGATCTGTCATCGTTTTGAATTCGTTGTTAAAGTCCAGGTGTTTTAGATTCTGGGCTTTTATTTTTTGACATTTTCATTACCTAGAGCTGTGTCTTGAATTCTTTTGACATGCAGTATTATGTGAAATAGGATGTAGCGATATATCCTTTTTATTCTGTTGTTTGTTTTATCGCTCTTTTTTTCATTTATTTATTTATTGGTGACTGGCTTCTTTTGGATAATTAACATAGGACTTCCAACTATTCAATAAGTTATCAGTGAAGTGTTGGTTGGTCAATGATATGAGAAGGAGATATGGTGAATAACGAAGTACAGGATGTTGGGTATTTTGTAGTAGGTGTCCAAGTGTGGAGGTAAATTAAGGCTCTCGGGTCTTAGCAGCGAATAGTATACCAAATAGTTAGGTATTACGAATTTATATTGGAATTGAAACGTTAAGAACTTTTCGAAATATCAGCCTAAAATTCCAATTTCTGAAAGATAAGTATTGAGCTTTCTTCTATTTCTTTTCTTTAATAGCTGATTTTCTCATAGATAATCAGCATAGAGTTTTCGATTATTTAATAGGCGATAGTTGGTTGAAGATACATGATAAAATTTTTTTGTTTTCTAGAAAGAACAATCCAATTAAAGTATCATTTTTGGAAACCATAGAATTTTTAAAGAATAATTTAAAGTTTTTCGGATAGAACTTTTTAGAGTTCGATTATCGCCACTATGCGTATCAGGATGAATGACTTGTTAAATAATTGGTAATAGAATGTTAGTGGTTTTATTAATTAGTTTTTTTTTTTTCTCTTTAAGGTGACCTCTTTGGTCAGTGAATTTTATTATAGTTAAATCGGGGTTAGTAGTATTTACAATGATTTTAACTATATATATTACAACCCATCTTAGAACTATCTTGATCATTCTCGAGATAAACCTGACATCGCATTATATGTCTCACACATAATAGTGCATGCTCATTTGGTAATTACTTCCCAATTAGTACATATTGTTTGCCATCATTGTATTCGTATCTCAAGCTATCTTTTGGAATGCTGCCGTAACATAATATATATCTCAAGTACAACCTTCCTAATTAGTCATTCATTAGTTTATTTCTGCCCTTATTAAATTCATAACCAACCCCAGTACTGACATTTCCTGACACATGAGTTCGGCTCCGAAGACATCTCTTCTTCCAATCTAGTTAGTCTGTAGAGTCCCCTCATCCTCCGATGGCCAGGTTGGTGTAACCCCACCTATAAGGGTCATGATTGTCGGGTCTCCGGTTGAGTTTCCAATATAGTCTTTACTCTGTAGTACCGTATAAAGTTAGCCACTAATCTTGATTCAGGACTTTCCAAGCGGGTTCCTGTATGCAAAAGAGATTCCTAAGATTTACAAAATCTTGGACTTATTGAGAGTTTGCACTGCCCTAAGCCAGTTTGCATTCTTTCATGATCTCTGAGTTTCCTCAGTTGTATGAATACCAGCGAATCTTTCAGAAATACTACACTCTGGTGTAACTTAAGTTACAGATACTCTAATCCAATTATCTTATACAGGTTACCGAAACACAAATCTATTTTTTGAAATCGTCGTCTGTAGGATTCAAACTCTAGACCTGTCGCTTGGAGAGGGTGATGACTAGACCACTTCACTAAGCTGCCACACCTCGGTTTTATCAATTAGTTAGAATAGAATTTCGGGATAGGTTTATAGTTAAGAGTAAGATTAGATTTAGATGAAATAGAGTGGGTTAAGATAGATTAAATGATTTAATTAGAATTGGGATTAAAGTTAAGAAGAAGTGGAGAATTTAGCTTAGATTAGAAAAGGAATCGAATAGGTTAGAATAAAGTGGTTCAATGTTAGGAAAATGAAATCAGATTTGTAGTCGAAAAAAGAATTTGATTTAGAAAATCGGGTAGGTGATGGTTATAAGAATATGATTGGGTTTAGGATTAGAATAAAAATTAGAAAGGGGGTTTTTTGGGTTTAGAATTAAGGAATTGGGTAGATAAAAATGAGTAAAGTGAATTGGGATTAAATGAGTTAGATTAGGGATAGTTTAATGTTAGGGGAATGGAATTAGGTTAGGGTTAAATGGAATGAATAAATTTGGGTTTAGGGTTAGGTAGAATGAAATTAAAGTCATAGTACTAAAAATATTTGGGACAGCTTCCAATTATTGTCCAGAACATATAAATCTTAGTTTTTTCAGGTTTAATGTTAGATAAAATGAATGAGATTGAAAATGGATTTCGGGTATTTAGAATATTGGGTAGTTTGAAATAAGGATTTAGAATTAGGTTTAAGATATTATGTATGCATATTGAATATAAGTAAATAAAGAAATAGGCCGTTTGATAAATTGCATATATGCTAAGAACTAAAAATTGACATAAGTTATTGGTTACGTGATATAGCACTTCGTTTCAGAGATTTAGGCAGGTGCCGGATTTAAGCATTTTTGAAATACATTTTTCACAGTTAAAAAAACTATAGATATTTCTTACTAGAGAGTATGTAATAGAACTTTCGAGATATAAAATTTTTTGAGTTTATATTTACAGGGTTGGGATTACTTACGGCTATACTTTGGCTCGTAGGTAATCCGCACTTAACACTCTTGGTTAAGGTTTGCAGTAAGCTACGAGCTATGGGTCTTTACGCCTACACGTTTAGCTTGTGGGGTACCTGTTCAAGGAATCTAACCTCAGGGTTGCAGTAAGCTGTGAGCTCTGGGTGCTACGAATGCAGAGGCTTCAAGTGGCCCTTCTGTACAAGTCTCTTTCAACTTGACAGAACTTTCTGAGTGTTACGAAAGCAGAGGCTTTAAGTATGCCCTTCTGTACAAGTTTTTTTCAACTTGACAGAACTTCCAAGTGTACTATTACTCCTTTAGTAATAGGCGTTTACAAATAAATAAAATAATCTTTAGCAATAGAGGAGAATATTCAAGTTAATGAATCTAATATTTTCAAGCTTCTTGAAAGATTTTCTATAATTCCAGAGGAGACATTTTAGATTTTCAATAGAGACTTTTTAGCTTTCTGCTAGAAGGCACCAAAATATTACAAGTGGGATAGTCTTCTTAATTTAACATCTGCAACATAGCACACAGCAACAGGGATCTCTAAAATAATAGGGCGAGATGTGAAAGTGGAATATTTCCTCACTAGGGCAGTTCGGTATATTTATTAGAAGCATAGGAACATGGTTTACTTTAGAGCAAAGATATATTTATTTATTTATGATACAATGCCTAAATACAAAGCTATCTACAGATATCTATTCCTATAGAATCCTAATATTTAAAACATTGCAGAGAACAAATCCTCCTGTACAAGAAAGGTAAAAGCTAGAGTTTATATAGCTTCTACAATATATATAAAAGGTATAAAAAGTACTAAATATATAAAAGATATAAAAGGTACAAAAGGTATAAAAAGTATAAAAGATATAAAAGATACAAAAGGCATAAAAAGTACAAAAGGTATAAAAGGTACAAAAGGTATTGTTACAATTTTCTGGATCTAATAGAGATAAAACCTCTAATATGTCCTATAATGTTAACTCATTCTATAACAGTATATATACTATATATTAGGAGTATAGTGATATAGTGAAGTAGTAAAGTTGTCACCCCAAGTGGCAGGTCTAAAGTTCGAATTCTAGAGATAATAATATTGAAAAATGGACCTGTGTTTGGTATAATTATCCACCAATCGGTTATTTGATATACTATTAGCTTTGGTGCACAAAATCCAGATAATCGAAATAATCAATATCTGTTTGGAAGCCCTAAGTAGAGAGGTAGCCAAAACTTTTGACAATACTACAGAAAAGACTGAATTTGAAAGTTAGAACTAAGACTGATGAACCAAGTAACAAAAGATCCTTAAGTAAGGGAATTTACCAACTAAACTGCTAATTTAAAAAACCCAGGAATTAACAAATACATATAGTACATACTAACCAGGTTATCAGCTTGAGAAACCAGTGACAAGAGAGTTTTATTCCTAGCAAACTTGCAAATTAAAAGACATGGGCCAAAAAAGTATAGACCAAAAAGATAGACTGAATACATCAAAGAACTAAAAATTCTAAATTAAAGAAATAGAACATATGCTATAAAAGTATATACTAAGATGAAATAGACCAAGGGCACTAAAAGCTGGATCTAAATTGAATCTTCTGGGTTGTTGGTTGGAAGTAAGAGATAGACTAGTTAGGAAATGACAGAAAAAAGAAAATCTAAATATAGGTATCAGAGTGAAAAATAAACTTTATAAGAGTACAGTAGTCACTAAGCTATACTACAAGTCTTCAGAGACTGTAAAAACTAGGCTAGCTGAAATAGAGTACAGAAGGCTCTAGTAGGTTTATCTTGAGGATACCTGTATGTTTGCTTATTGGAGAAATACAAGCTAGTAATTAGTTGATGCGAGCCTACAACAAAGTACAGGTGTTTTAAAGTGAGGCTTCTAATTCTAGTGTGGCTAGCAGATATTAGCACATAGGTTACCAGAGGTGTGCTATAAATAGTTATAATCAAAGAGTTTAAATGGGTAGTTCTAGTTTGGGCTACAAGTATAGGCATCTAGTATAGATAGCACCAAAAGTGCAATGGCTAGTTGTATTCTCATTGTAACTATATTAGCATTTACTATTAATAAAACAGTGTCAGGCCAAAGAAATCACTTTAATTTTAGAAAAATATACTATATTCTTTGACTAATTTGACCAATACTAAACTCTTTGACCAACTAGTCAAATTGGTTAAACTGGTTTGGTCAAGCTTGACTATTGACTAGTTTATGCCAATTCTGATAAGAATATAATATAGTTAGAAGATTAAATTTGGGCTAGATTTGCCAGACTGTAAATAAAGAAGTTAGTTAATGTCAAGTTTGATACTCCTCTTGCCAAAGAGGCTTTTTGTTTAACTATTGGATGATTAATTTCTTGTAAACTGTAAGTGTTAGAGTTATATTTTGTAACTGATATTTGATCTGTGCTAATAAAACTATGTTAATTATTGTCCAGAGCATAGCAATAGACACTCAATTTCTATACATTAAATAATACAAAAGTTATCTTTTTGATGCGTTTTGCCTGTAAAAATTACCTTTTTTGATGCATTAACATAATTGTCAAGACCAAATATATCAATAGTGTAATTTGGAAATTTTTTGTCTATTCGCATATATGATACATGATTACAAGACTATTTTGAACAACAACCCAGTTATTTTGATTGTCTTTATTTTTTTTTGTACGAAATTTTCTTTTTTATTTTTTGCAGGTTTAGTAAAGATTAGAACCAGATTTTTTTTTCATTTACTTTTTTTTTGTATAAACTTTTTTTTTTTAGTCTGCTTTGCTGAAGCTGTTTTTGTGAATATTATTATTTATAATCTGAGCTTGATACTGTCATTTGTGAAAACTTCAGGCTTTCATCATTTCAGTGTAGTTGTTAATAATTTCAGGCTTATACTATTTGGTAATGTTGTTTAGGTTTTGAGTATTTTTTTAGCATTTTTCTTGAAGTAGTTTATATAAGCTTTGTTGATATTATTTGAGGTTTTTTTTTTCTATTAATGTTTTCTGATTAGTAGCTTTTGGTATGTTTTTTGGCTTTGCTTTGCTAAAATATTGGTTGGAACTGGGTTTTTGTAAAATAAATGCAGTAATTTTTTTTTTATTGTCTTTTATTTTTTTATTTTTTTCTTCTTTTATTTGTGTTAATTTTCTTTTTGTTTGTAGCTTTAGTTTTGTTAGAATACTGAATAAATTGCTTCAGTGATATATAAATTTTGCTGCTCCAGTTTCATTGCCATTTTGAGAGCTTTTACTTAAAACAAGTAATTTTTTTTATTTCTTAGTTTTTTTTTCTAAACTAATTCTTTTTATTTTTAGATTAGCTATACTGAAACAATGAATAAACTATTTCGATCTTCATTGTAGTTGGGGTATGATTTCACCACCTCAGTGTTGTTATTATTGTCTTTGTCTAGGTTGTCATTCTTTGGTTTTTTGGGGTTTTTTTCTAAGTAAACTAAGTAGAACAAGGCTAAAAGAAACTCAGATAGAGATTCATAGTAGTTCTGATATGCAAGATGATTGTCAAATTTGAATTTGTATCATGAGATACTTTAAACTGTATTTGAGCTTTGTATGTATTTGAAGATTTTTTTTGGGTTTAATAATTTCTCTTATACTTCTCATTAGATAATGTTTTTATTGAATAAAGCCAATTATATCACTAATCAAAGTAGCTAAAAATTTCGCAATAATTATATATTGATTAAGCTTTTTTTTTTTTTAAGCAGTCTTGCTTTTATTTATTTGAACTACTATGTAACTAATATACATGTATATATAATCTTTATAGTATAATGTTCTAATCTAATAAAAACTCACCAAGCACTTTGCCCAATACAACCTGCCAAAACAACAATTCACCTCCCTCAGGACTCTTAACTTTTTAAGAATTTTGTACTATAATAATACTCCCTTGGTCAACAGTTGGCTGTTGTCTGCCATGTCAAGTATGCTTAAACATTGGATTTAATTCTGACCAGTAAGGACTATACTAGTTTGTTGCTTTACAAGACCTATTCTTCAATCAGCTTTTCTTTTGCCTTAGTTGCTTTGAGTTTTGTATTTTTTTCTCTAGTTCTTGATTTTTTGGCTTTTGTTCTTCTTTCACCAGCCTGTGGGTTTATGTTTTCTTTGTCAAGGTTGTTTCTTTCATTCTCCTTTTTTTTTCTCTTCTTTACTCTTTTATCTTTTTTGGTTATTTCCTTGTTCTTTTCCCACTTTGCCACCAATTCACATCAGAAATTCCATATATGCCTTCGGAACTGTGTTTTAACTTTGTTAATGAAAGCCTGGAGAAACTTGAAAATTCTCTTCGCTTTACATAGCAGAAAGCTAAATCTCTTCATTCTCTCTTTTGTTATGAGACCTTTTATTAGCTCTATTCTGGTTAAAATTTTTCTTGTAGATCTTCTCCAAATATTATTTCTGTAATCCTCTATATTTTTGTTGTTATAAGCTTTTCTTTTTCTGCTTTCTTAACAATAATCTTGCTTTCTTCTTTTTCTATAATTTTCCACAAACACTAATACTCAAGACATTTGGTGAGGTGCTCTTGAGTTTCGGCTTCTTGACAGTATATTTTGCACTTATTGTCTGTATAAACATTTGCCTTTCTCTGGTATAGAACTTGTATTATTGGCAGTAAATTGTTCAAGCACTTGATTTTAAAGACCCAATCTCTATGTCTTTCTGCACTTCTGTATATATTGCCCTTATATCTTTCAATACCTTCTTCCACTCAATTGCCTTATTACTATTTTCTATTGTTATCTATCTGTTTATACCTTTAAAGCTTTTTAAGCTTTTTTTTAAATAATTATTTTTTCTGTTTAATACTAACATTTTCTCTTTTAGTTTTTTTTTTAAAAAAGTTCTTTTTGCTGTTTAATACTAACAGATTGCTCTTTTGAGTTTTAGTACTTCAAATTTTTAATAAATAATTTCGTATATACGCTTAAATAAATTTTCAAATATTAATTACTATAAAAATTTACTGTATTATGTAAAATTTTTAATTGAAATAAACATACTTTAATCGTACTGCTATATAAACTTTGAAAATATAATAAGTATTGATTTTTGCCAAACTAAAGACATATAAATTAGGGCTTTTAAGATTTTTTTACTTTTTTTTTGTTAAGCATAGTATAATATTATAATATTGTAATTGATTATGCTATAATAAAATTAAAATAATTTTATATAATTAAATTATTTATTAATTATTAATTTATTTATACTCTGAACTTATATCAGTTTCTAATTTCTAGTATAAATAGCTTGTTTTTTTAGTGATATGTGAATATTATAGCTTATTTAATTGTTGGTTAAATAATCTAATGATCTGCTTTGTTACTACTGAGTTTAACTGAATATAATCAATATATGTTTTAAGAAATCAGAGTATTTTATCTTTTGGCAGATTCTTGATTTGTTGGTCTTGAAAAATAATTTGCTTTTTGTCTGTTGTATTGTTGTATAATAAAATTAACTTGCTTAGATTTAATATAATATTCGCAAAGTTATAAAAGAATTAAGCTATATAGAGTATATTCTTTATTTGGTTTCTACTTGAAGCAACCCAAGTTGTATTATCCATATAGGCTATTACAGCTATATTATATATTAGAGTTGCCTGAGTTTGGGGGTATATAATAGCTATTGTATAACCTTGGAATTCAGATACAATTCGAAATATAAGTAGATTATAATAAATCCACTATAGGATTGGTAATATCATTTTCTCTAATCTAGACTGTTATATACAAAGTAAGCTGAAGTTTTGTCTATGCTAGTAATAACTTGGTTGGATTGGTTAGATAAGATATTTTTTAGTAATTCAATTATATCTTCTCAAGTGCTTTAATAAGAAAAAGAATATGAACTATGTTATAAGCTTTTGAAATATTTTGTACTAAAATCTATAATTTTTTATTATTTGTATAAGTATTTTCTCTTATATATATGGGCTGGTTTATAGGTTGTGCAGTGAACATTCCTGATAAAGCTATATTGTTGCTGTTGGATAGTATATTGAATTTAATTAGGATTTGATTGATTCTGTTAGTTATAATTTTTGTAAGAATTTTTCTTATATATTCAATAAGAGTTATTAATCATGTTCTTGTAAGATTACTATTATTATATCTATTTTTTGTAATTGGCTATACAAGTCCTTTGGTCCAAGCTATTGGAATAAGTTGTAAATTAAGACATGTATTAAAAATATTTAAAATATTTAATAAAGCTATTGCAAGTAGATATTAGAGCATTTTATTCAATATTAGTGATAGTTTGGTTATTTTGAAAGTTGGTGCTTGACGTATAGTATCTTTTAATTTCTGTATGAAGTTTAGTTGTAGTAACAGGTCATAGGTGTTCTGATTGATAGAGCTGATTTGTTTATAGTACTGTTGTTATAATGTCTAAAGGTTCTAGTTAGTTGAATTAGTGTCTATCCAGTACTCAAAATACTTTAATATTGCTTCTTTGATTAAGAATAGTTTTGTAATTATTTTAGAAATTGATATGATGATTCTCCAGTCAACTGAAGAATAAACATAGTAAAACATAATTCAGTTTACTATATAAATTTAATATAGCCTAAATATGAAATTGCTCCAAGGTAAATTTTTTTTTATACTAAGTTAATTAATTTTGTCAATTAATTGAAAGTTGTAGAGCTTATCTTTGCGATTTTAATGGTGGTTAAAGCATTAAAATCGGCCTGTGGGTACCAATATATCTTTAAAAAATATTTTTTTTTACTATGTAAACTTCTTTGCAAACAATAGTCAAACAATAATATTGTTTGCAAAGAAGTTTACATAGTAAAAGAAACGTTTTTTAAAGATATCTTGGCACTCATCAGGCCGATTTTAACACTTTAACCACCATTAAAACTGCAAAGATGAGCTTTACAACTTACAAGATCAATTAACTTAGTACAAAAAAAAGTTTACCTTGAAGCAATTTCATATTTAGGCTATATTAAATTTATATAATAAACTAAATTATGTTTTACTATATTTATTCTTTAGTTGACTAGAGAACTATTAATTAAATAAGCTAATATATTGGTGTTGGCATTTTAATATGTTGTTAATTATTCAGATTGTGTTATCATTGAAGTTTTGTTAATATTTTAGGATGTGTATTGTAAATCAACTACTTTTATTATATTTTTTGTTAAATATAAAGCCTTCTGTAATTCTTTTAATTTTTTTTATAGTTTGGGTAAAATTAGTTGTCTCTAGATCAGCTTCTGATAGTATAGTAATTATCAAGTTTGTGAAATCAATTTTAATTAAAGCCTTATTTGAGATTTTACATAGGTATATTAACAATAGTGGCGAAGAATACATAATTAAAATAAATTCCTTTTAACTACTAATGAAGTTTCATTGTTTTGCTTAAGAAGAGTTAAAAGTTCTAGAGCAAGTTACTATAAAAAGTATATGTTTATTTGCTAATTGTTTAATAATTTGTTATAGATTATTTTAGGCTTTGTCCAGAGTCTACAGATTGGCTATTTGTTAGTAAGTAGCTAAAGCTGCTTTTGTGTATATATCAATCTGTTTTTTGAATTTTTCTCAAATTTCTAAACAGTGTTGGAATAAAGATATTTTACTATATATCTGGTTTTTTATTATTATGAAATTAATAATTTGCTGGGTAGTAACTAGCAAGACAAAACAATCTTGTAATTACTGTTTGTTGATAATGCTGATGATAATAAAAGTAGTTGAACAAAATTCAAGATGACTTCTTAATTAACTCATATATTGAAGTGTTTTGGTTACTCCAAGTTGGATCTTTTATATTTTAAAACTGAAGTAAGCTAGTAAGGCTTGATCTTATGAAGTGGGATATAGGTATAGATAGTCTTTTTTTATTAGCATTGGAGTTGAAGTCTCTTGCAACAATAATATTATAATTATATGACCATGTTTGCTAAATTCATTATATGATAGTTTGTTAGGCTAAATTAGTTTGAGTTGTGTTGTTTGAAAAAATATAAACTTTAATAATATAAGTTTTATTGTGGTTAGGAAAAAAAGGTCAATTAATAGGGCATAATCAGGTATAGCACGAATGTTATATATGTGTAATTGTAGTACAATTGCTACTTTTTTAACTAATTGACAGTGTATTTTTTTTTTTTAATATTAAGGTGACCACTTAGACCCTTGGCACTTTATTAGTACAAGCGGTAGGCCAATATTAATTTTAGCACCGGCTTTACATATTACATTAGTATCACAAGAATACAACTAGTTACATGTACAACTTTTGATTGCCTATTTAAGTAGTCCGCCCGAAGCATTAGTGCTATGCTAAGGATTCTACACTAGCTGTCATACCTATAGCCTAACTAGAAAGCTATATATTTAAACTCTCTGGCTTCAACTGACATCACATGATTCCTCCTAATATACCTCCAAATAGAGAATAATTTACCGTTAAAGACTCTAAGACTTTAGCCAACAACAGAAGACATTTATCCTTGTGGTAAACCTAA
>CAJVPY010005322.1:0-11577 GCA_910591965.1 Dentiscutata erythropus
TTGCCGAATATTAATTCTGCTATTTTCTGCTTATTGTATGTCTTCAGATTTGCTTTTTCTTTTTCTGCCTTGTTAATAATAGCTAAGCAGCCTTCTTCTTCGAGCTTGCCCCAAGTTAATTGCAGCTCTGTGCACTTGGCTAAATAGTCTTGTGTCTCGCATTCTTGTAAGCAGATCTTGCATGTGTTATTTGTATATAAGTCTCTTTTTCTTTGTTTCAAAACTTGCATTGTTGGGAGTAAACTATTAAAACACTTGATTTTAAAAATCCAATCTTTGTGGGCATGAGAGCTTGTGTATTTTCTTCCTTTGATCTTGCTTATATCTTTTCAGACCTCTCCCCAGTCTAATTCATTTTCTTTGCAGATTGACCCAACCTATTTGTTAATACTTTTCATACTTTTCCACTTAGTGTCAATAACTAGATCTGTAAGCTATATAACAAAACCTCTAGTTGTGTCGTCTACACATATCTCTTGCCATCTCATCTCAGCGATTGACCATTCGTTTCAAGGCCATCTCGGGTTTAGGAGCAAAGAACTATTTACACCTTCCTTTGCAAGTTTGTCAGCCTTTTTGTTGCCTTGCACCCCACTATGTGCTTTGATCTTGTTAAATCACACTCTTAGTTCCTTAAGTTCGATTGTTCTAGCTATTTGTTCTAGGCGGTAGAGATTTTTCTTTTTAACTAAGTCACTTGGCTTGGTTTTGTTTTGGCTTGCTTGAATTGCCTGAATTGATGCTACACTATCTGTATAAATATTTACTCTAGCCTTGTTTGGTGTGGTTAATAAGGCTGTCTATATTGCACCTAGTTCAGCTCTTGTTGATGATAGCCAATCTTTTATAGCTCCTTTAAATTTTGCTATATAGTTTTCACTCTTCTTGACTTTATTTTCTATAGCGGCCACTCATTCTATTCCTATTTGCCTTCTTTTTGGGGTTCTCTGTAGGGTTTGATAGTGACCTATCTGTATAGAAGAATATCTTTTTGTGTAGCTTCAGATGTGTTGCTAATTGTTTTAACTTCTCTTTAATTTGTATACCTTCAAGAGCTTGGTTGATTATCTCTTTTTCTAATAGATGAATACAAATTTCTTTGCCAAGTCCTCATATCCCTTATCGTTGTAGCCTTTGAGCACCTCTGGTCCAAAGTGTGTATCTAATAGGCAGCTTACAGGGACCACTAGCTCTCTCATGTATACTTGAAAGTCTACTTTTTGGACAAGACTTGGGTTTATAATGACTGCTCGGTTTTTAACTTCTTCTTTTTTAGACATGATTCTGGTATTGTGTTTTTCCCCATATTCTGTTCGCAGTCTGGCACTTCTTGAATCTAACTGAGCTGTTATCTGGGTTTAGAATCGTTTCCCAATGCTCTTTTGTGCCCTTTCTTTTCATTTACTTTCCCAATTCTAATCTCATTCTTTTTGTTTCTTAGCAATATCCACTCTCTTTTTCTTTTGTTATTGTCTATAATAGAGCATGTAATTTTTGGACTTAAAGTGTTTATTGCTTTAGTTTTGAAGTCGGGTTTGATTGTGTGGCTCTCTTCATTTTCTAAGACCTTTTCCTCGATGCTTTTAAACTATTTAGGCACTTTGCTGGCAGCTTTGCATTGTTTACATTGTCTGATTTGTTTCCATGTAAGCAATTTGCTACCTGTTTCATCACATAATTGCTCTAACACAAAGATTTCTGTCTTTTTTTCTTGAATAAAGCTCTTGATCTATTTTGGCTCTAGCAAGTTTACTATCTCGATATCTTCTTCTGTAAGTTTAAGGCTTTTTTCCATCTCTTCTGATCTAAAACTTAAGTTCATTTGTTTCATATCTGTCATGATTTTGTAGATTAAGTTTTGCTTGAGGTATATTTTCCTTAATCTTGCTAGTTCCAGGCCTAGAATGTATCTTGGCATTTGCAATCTATTTGTGCTTGCCAAATTCTGATCCATACAGCTTCTCTAAGATCACCTTGGCTTTTATTCGTTTTTTGAGCTCTGTTATATAATGTGCTATTTGGTTTTGCCAGATTGTTTTTAGCCTTGCTATGTTTTTGTGTGCTAGTATAGCATTGGCTGATATAATAGCCAGGTCTGATTTATTCTTTATTAGCTGTACTAGAGGGCTCTGCAACTTGTCGCACTGTTCTCTTAAAAGGACACTATATTGTAGTCTATACTTCAATCTCAGCAATGTACTCTGTTGTTGATATAAATTAGCTGTGCTAGTGTTGAACTTTTTCTTGCTAAAGCTTTTATTATTGTATTAATTTCTTTTTTGGCAATGTCTAGTGCATGGTGCTGGCTAGATTTCTTGGATAGCCAAACTCCCAGAAATTTTGTTGGTTCATTTGACTTTTTCTCAAACACTTTTTCTTTTGTTGGTCCGATTTCTATGCATCTTGACTCTTGCTTCTTTCTCTCTCCTCCAATTACCAAGAGCTCTGATTTTTTGCTATTTATTTAATCTATAAAATTCTTGTGTGATCTCAATTGTTTCTTCTAGCTCCTGCTTGCTGTTTGCTATGAATGTGGTATCATCTGTATAAGCAATAACTGAAATCCTCAAACCTTGTTAATAAGCTAGGTTTTTTCTAAAGTCGCTTGGCTACTGTACGTCTAACCTATAATCACGCTCAGGATTTTCTTGTATTTCAGTTAGCAAAGAGTCATAAAAGATTTGCCACACCAAGGAGAATATCACTTCTCCTTGATCTATACTATCGCCTGCTATGAATCTCTCTGTCATATCAATACTTGTTAAAACCTCTATCTCTCTGCTTTTATATAAGCTTAAAATAAAATGGACCATCGTTTTAGGGAGTTTAATTCATTTCATAGCTAACTCTAGCATTTTCAGCCCTACTGAATTGTATGCTTTTTTCATGTCCTAAAACATCATCCATAAATCTTTTTTCTTTTCTTTTGCCTCTTCTATTAGGCAATCTAGAAGGTGTATAGGTGTTGCGGTGCCTTCATCTGGTAAACCTGCAAAGTTTCTCCCTATAAGTATTTTTTCCTCTATAACTTTGGTTAGTCTGTTCATTACAATTCTCACAACTGTCTTTCTAAAAGACTCCAGGAGTAGGATCGGACGAACATTGTTGAGCTTGTAACACTATTCTTCTGTATTAGGTATTGGGTACAAAATACCTAGCTTCCACTTCTTTAGTATTGTGCCAGACTTTATACAAGCTAAGGTGAGATTTATAAAGAACCCTTTTGCGATTTTTCCTGCCTCTTTAATTAAAGGATATGTGATTCCAGATGTCCCTGGGGCTGACTTAGCTTTGACTTGTGTGAGGGCACAGTCCCACTTCACTGCATTAATATCGTTTAATACTTCAGAATACTATGTCTCATTTATTATTCTTCTTTGGGGAGTATTGTTTTGCCCATCTTTCTGGCAGCGTACTTGGGTTTGTCATGTTTCTTTCTCAAAATTGCTTTTAAAAATATTCTTTGACCTTTTAAGGACTTCCTTAGTCTCATATAGAAGTTCTGTCTCTTCTTCAATTTCTTTGGCAATTCGGTCTATTTTAATTTTCCTATATAGCCTATCTAGCAGGCTATTGATCATTTTCCGCTAATTCGACACAATGATACTGTGTCTCTCTTCTATGCATTTTCTTATCTCCACTTCTTCTAGTTTTTTAATTTTAACTTGCTATTCTTTGTGCATAATTTTGGCCCAACTCTTGAGGTTTTCTATATTCAAAACCCCAAATTGCCTAAAAGATTTCTATTATTGTTTTTTTGAGTTTGGTTCAATTGATTCAGTAATCTTTCTGCATCTTCTCTCTGGAAGGTGCCTTTTTTGATTTTGCGGCAGCCCTTGTTGCAAGCCTTAACTGCTAGTCTGAGATTATGTGTTTCTTTATCTTCTCTGCTAACCTGCGAGATTTCTGGATTTTTTTTTCTTTTTGGCAGATATGTATTGGCAGCCATTCTTATACAGTTTTCTATTATATCCTATTTCTCATCTAAGCTTTTTGGCTCTGCTTTTGCCAATGGTCTTTAAGTTTTTTGTCTAGGAATTCTTTGTATTGCTGCCAATCTTCTTTGGAGGCTTTGTCAATGTCTATACTTACTCTGTTTCTGTTCCACCTTCTTTGTTTTGCTGGCTGGACCTTTCTCAACTCTAGGCCTGTGAGAAGACTTGCACGTATAAGTTTGTGATTGCTTGTTGTGCATATATCCATCTCATCAAACTTTACTACTAATGATGTTATTCCTCCACTACTCTGATACCCATATATAATCAATACGAGTTTCTGAATTCTTATTTGACCATGTTGGCAGGTTCATTGTTTCTTGCATATTACAAAAATTTCTCTCCTCTAATGTTGATATAATTTTTTGCTTTAAATTTGTCCTAGACTGTAGCTCTGTATGGCCTAGAGTATTGCTTGTACACTTGTCTGTACTAATATTAAGGTCACCCAGTACGATAAAGTGTTGTGGTTTCTTTTTGCGCTGCTCTATGCTGTTCCTTAGCCTTTCTAGTACCTCTGCCTGTACGTCTTTGTTACTTGGGGCGACATATACAAAGATTATATATATTGTAAGCCCTTTGAAGTTTAGGCTAATACTTAAAAAGTATGGGCTAGTCTTGTCTATTTGTGTGATGTGTCTTTTCCAGAACTCTTTTATTAACACACCAATGTCTGACCTCTTTTTTTTGTTAATCTCTGCATTAGCCCATATGCTTTTATAGGAGTCTTCTTCTCTAATTGCGAAAAGGCCTTCTTTACTGCAAATATTAGTTTCTCCAATTCCTAAAATATCTATATTTTTCTCTTTTGAATAATCTATAATCGCTTTCAACTTATTCTTATTGTCCTTTAAACTATTGATGTTGTGAAACCCTATATTTAAAACCCCAAAATATTCGTAAGTGTTTCTTTTTCCTTCTTCAGACTCAATATAATTCTTTCTCAGTTTTTTTCCTCTATGCTTCTTCTCTTTTCCTTTCTATGACCATGGAAGTTGGTTATTATCGTCCGAAGTGTCTTCTATTAATTTCCTTTCCTTTCTCTTAGACACCCCGGCTACATTTATTAATTCACCTATGGCACTCTTAGAAGCGGTCCGCAGAGAGGGCCCCTGCGGTTTCATTATGTGTTCTTGAATTTTGGATTTCGAGCCTGTCTAGCCTGTTAAGGATTTGTTCTAAAGCAGTGAATATTGAATCTTCTCTTTCTTTCTCTTTTGCATTTTTTCCAAAATGTTTATTTTTCTCTTGCTAATCATGTGAGTGGGAGTTTTCCTTATTCAGATTCTTTGCCATTAGGGGTTGTCAAAACATGTTGGACCTAGTCTTCATACTGCTTTTATTTTGTCCCAATTCTTCTTTATCTCTAATTTTTTCTCCTTTTCTTCCTGCTCTAGAGGTTGTTTCTTCTTCTTCTTTTACAGATTCTTTTAACTTTGGGCTATTAGCATTTTCTTCTTTTACAGATTTGTTCCATCTTTTGTCTTGAGGTTGTTCTGGCTTTTCATATTGCTAATTTTTTATAAACCCCCTTTTAGAGTATTCTTGTGTTGATGTTTGCCACTCTAGCTTTTTATCATAGTAAAATATATTTGATCCAAGGGCCTGAATCATGTCCTCTTCTCATTTAAAATAGAAAGCCCTACTACTTTGGTGGCCATTACTATTATTTATTGTGTACGCTGCTTGTACTCTGTATCTTCTTAGTTGTCATAGTAGTAAGCTGTCTAAGGCTGTTCTAGGCACCTTGTTGATAGTGCATCTAAATCTATCTCTTTCATCAAGCATAGCTTTGTCGAATTTTCTGGGAGTTATTCTATATATTTTTCCTTGGCCCAATTGTACTGCCATTGCCCACTTAGTGGGTGGGTTCCCTTTCTTGCATTGTATACTATACCTACATAAACTGCTCTTCTCCCTCTTTGGCCCTGTTGCTATTCTATGATGTTTGTTGTATAGTGCTCAAGATATAGCTTAATCTCAGCTCCACTTGCATGTTTTGGGATGTCCCATATTGTGAGATAGTAATATCGTTCGTTCGCATGCTGTTATGTAGCAAAAATCCCTCTTGGAGCCCATACTGAACTATAAATATCTTTTCGACTTTTTTGCTTTTTGCTATATCTTTTGTTTTGGTGTCTTTCTCTTTCTGATGACCTTTCAGTAATCTGCCTTTCTATGCCATAGTCTGTCGTGCCTATCTCATTTTCTAACAAGATAGCCTTTATTTCTTTAGCATCGCTTTCTATTATAACACTATTGTTATCTTGTTCCTCAAGTGTTCTTTTGCGCAGATTTTCTTTGTTTTCCGCTAAGATATTATTGACACCTACATTTGCTACTTGTAAATTGCTTATTTTATTTGCATTAGTATAGCAGAAATCCATTATAATTGGGCCATTTTTGCCCTTTACACATGTATCTAGATGCATTTCGATGTCTGTGTTATGCCCGAGAAGTTTCTTCTCCTCTTAAGATAGAGGCTAGTCTCTAACTTTTTGCTCCCAGCCTATTTGAAATATTCGATTATATTGCGTACAACTGCGATTAGGTTAATGTCATTTGTACTGAGATATTTTGCTACATGTACATCTTCATGTCGTATTGTTGCATACTGTTTGTTATACAATATGCTTCTTTCTCTCTCTGTCTGTTTGAAGAAGTCTCTAAAATCCTCTAAATTTGCTATTTTGTACCGATTCTATAGGCCCTTTTGTTTTTACACGTGATGCTATATGAGATATCGATATATATAAAGATTGTTGTTTGTATAATGCTGGTTGTTGATCGGTCACATTGTTTACTTTTCTGGTAGCTTGATGTGTTATATGTTTGTTGTTACAGTAATCTGCGTTACAGGGTCAAGGCCAATTCCCTAAAAATTCTGGTTTTCTAAAATTTCCTTACGAAAGTTGTCTATTTGGTCTCTATAGCTCTTATCTTAGAGTTGGACCAGATGTGTTTCTAAGTATCTCTAGGTAGATTTTGGTGCTGCTCCTTTTTGCTTAAGCCTTGGAGCCTTGCTAGCTATTGGACTGGTTGTTGTTTTTGTATATTTTCTTTAGCTCAAAAATTGGTACAAGGATCTGCAGGGGAAAGTGTCATTCTGCTGTCCTTTTTGTTTTCTTTTTTTTGGCATTTTCTCTTTTATATTCCCTTTTGTATATGTTTTCTTTTTATTTTATTTCTTTGTTTTTTTTTTCTTTGTTTTTTTGGTCGTATTTATTTTTTTTTGTTTTTGTTGTTTTTATTTTCCCATTTACTTTGCCCCTTTGAAGAAGGAAAATGTTAAGAAAAAGGCAGTCTTGACAAAGCTAGCAGTAAGCTTATAGTGATTCTTTCAGGGAGCTATCTAGCAAGTTAGATACTGAAGATGAATAAATTATTATTGTGGCAGATCGCATTTGGGCACTATTACGAGCAGCCAAGTGAGTCTTTGTTGAAGAGTAGAAGGGTGGAGGACATAGAGTTTATTGCAGGCTTTTTGTTCTGAAACTATGTATTTTGATTACGCACTCCTAATACAATAAAGGCAGAATTGCCAAAGATTAAAAAATAATAATAATAATATAAAAAGTATAATGTATTATTATTAGAAGAAATATTCTTTATACTTTAATTATTATAGATATAGTTTGGTTCTATAACTTTTAAAAAATAAAATATTTTGTCTTTAATATTGATAAATCTATATTGTAAAAGTTAAAAAATTCTTTTTCCTCTTGTTCAAATATTAAGAGAATTATTTTTATGACTTTTTGTTTTTTTATATAACTAATAGTATATTGCTATTTTATTAAATAAAGAGTTTTGAATCTTTAGAACAGGTAATAGTATTTTTTATTTAAAGCTTTCTATTGCTTTTATATTAAATAAGTTATTCTTTTTAATTTTATATTAAATAAGTTATTCTTTTTAATTTAGTATAGTAAATTTGATAAATATGAAAAATCAAATTTCTTTTTACATTTCTAATTGGATATATAAAAATATTATCTCTTATTAGATAAAATAAATTATAACCTTTATAACTTAATATAATATATTTTAGTAAAAAAAATTTGTTATATTATATTGTTTTAATAATATATTTTATTATTTTAATATTTTTTGCTATATTGATAGTTTTTTTAAATATAATATATTAAATTAAAATTTGTAATTACTTTTATTTAATTAAAAACAAAATTTAAATATTTAATATAAATACTAGTAAATCTAATAAATATAGATTATATATTTTTAATTTCTAATTTTGTTTATTTATTTATTATTTAAATTATTAAAATAAATTAAATTAATTAGTTTAAGTTAGTTTAATAAATCTAATAAATATAAATCAAATAATTTTAAAGCTATCTACTGTAATTTGGCTTTTTTTATATTTTTATCTATTTTTAATATATTTGTTCTCTTTTATATTAATTATCTTTAGTCTAAAACATAGCTTTTTTTTTTAATTTTATTATTACAATTAATTATTAGATATTTTAAAGTAGTTTTAATTTTTAAAAAGATTTTTTTTTTTTTAAGCGATTCAGTTTTTATTTATTTAAACTACTATGTGATACAATAAGTGCCAAAGTACCTTTGATCTCTATAGCAAAATGCTCTAGTCTAATAAAAACTCACCAAGAGTACAAAGTGCTACCTAATGCGACTCGTTAAAACAACTGTTTGTCATCACAAAGGGATCCAAAACTCGCTTCAGATTTTGTACTATAAAGATACCCCCCTCGATCAATTGACTGGTTGCTGTATATCATGTCAGAATCCTCTGTCTTTTCTTTAAAACTTTTCTCACCTAAGTCTGGGCAGAATAATTATCTCCTACTTTTTTACAAGCTGAGAACATATATACCTCGTTTATGAAAGAAAAACTACATATAGGAGAAAAAAGAATAAACCAAACAGAATACACAAAGAACATATTCTAAATAAAATTCCATCATAAATGAACAAAGATGAAAAGAGTATAAAAAAAGGTCAGAGATCCCAACACACACTATTATAACCCATGCCAGGTTTGTGTAAAAATTATATGACAGATATAACATCTGTATATCTCTAATATAAAGCAAAGCCTTAACTTTAATTTTATCTCACCACATAAGATTGGAAATTTCTAGCCTTCACAGCTCCGGGTCCCATCCCTAAAGTGGTTGATGCCGCCATTATGTGTCTTCAAAACTCCCATGAGGAATTCCAGAGGTAGTCCAGTTTGAAATAGTAGCATTGTTCCCATATTTGGCCTGGGTAACTCCACTGCGTCATCCGAATTTAGTAACTGTAAACAATGTTGATCCTTTGACAGGGTAAGCTGTTTTGCCCACTTTTTCCAAAATTTTTGTTGCCAAACCAAGTGGATGGTGTTTGAGAGTTCTTGTTATTATTGTACTTAGTCTTTTTAGTACTAAGGAGTGAAGGTTACCAAAGCCAGGGCCCAATATACTCAACCCGGAAAGAACTTTTCTTTTTGGTGAGTGATAAACTCTAAGGCTGTCTACAAGTAGCGTATAAGAACTACTTCTAAACAACAGTTGCCATCCCTGCAGTAAGTGATAAACTCTAAGCCTATCAGCAAGTAGCGTATGAGAACTATCTCTAAATGATAGGTGCTAGCTTATGGTTTCATTCATTTCACTAGATGTATTGTATATCGGGTTTCTTGTTTTTCAAGTTGAATTCTTCCCAAAAATTTTAGTATGAGGGATCGTTGGTGAGAGTTGTGTTGATTTTTTTTTAAAAAGATTTAAAAAGTATAATATTAATTAAATAAATAAATAAATTTTTTGCAATTATTTTACAAATATAATTTTTTTTATTTTATTTTTTATCTTTTTATAATTTTTATTATAACTTTTAATCATAATTAAAAATTTTTATATTTAAAAATCAAATATCTAAATTATTAATTGTTTTTAACTAAAAATTGTATATTATTTTTTTTGGTTTAAGCATCTGAAAACTAGTGATATTTTAAATATTGGCAGTTATATAGACTTTATTACAAATTATGTTTATAGTGAAAGTACAACTAGCTACTATGCTTTTAGTACTATATATACTAGATGCCTGTATTTGCAACACAAACTAGGATTACCAATTTAAACTCTCTAGTTAATTCTATCTGTTAATAATTTTATTATTTTAGTAGTTTTATATTCAGTGCTGCTACTAACTTTATCTATATTAGTAATCCTCCGGTTATATATTTGATCTTATCTAAATTGGCATTAGCTGTATATGCCTGCTCTAACCTTTTTGTATTTCATATCAGGTATTAGAGATATTACATCTTTAAACCAAAGTTAGTACTTGAGTAATACTTCTACATATCTCCTGCTCTTAATGGGTTTACAACTAGCTCCAGTACTAACTAACATATAAGTTTAGCATCAGAGATATCACTTCTTTCAATCCAGTTAGTTTAGTTTGTCTAGGCTTTAAGTACTATATAGTACCTACTCCTTGGTATATGCTTTTAGTACACATATCTTGTTCCTCTAGTATGACTCTGGTAGCCAGGTTGGTATAATTTCAAAGCTATAAGGGTTATAATCATTGGGTCTTTGGTTAAGAACCCAACATAGTTCTTTATTCTGTAGTACTACTAAAGGTTAGCTACTACTTCCAATTTGGGTCTTTCCAAGTAGGTTCTCTGTACTTAGAATAATTTCTGAAATTTACACAATTTTGAACTTATAGAGTATTTGTGCTGCTCTAAACTAGTTATTATTTCTTCACAGTTTTCAAGTTTTCTCAGATCATATGAATGCTAGCAGATCTTCTAGGAATATGCCCTGATATAACTCAAGCTACAGATTTCTTTAATTTAATAATCAGTACTCTGGTCACGTTAGTTTTCAAAAACACTATGTATGGAATTTAAACTCTAATATTATGACCCAAACTAACAAGTAATATGGCGCTAATTTTGTCTAAAACTTCTATTAAATTAGTTAAGAAAAAAAGTACATTGTTGTATTGAAAATTCTAAACACAAAGAAATTAAATAGATAATAATACATAAAGGCTATTCAGATGAAAGTGAGTTTTCCGAAATTCCAAATTTGCACCAGAAAAAAATCAGAAGTAATTAATGTGAGAAAGAAAGCAAAGCATATTATTTTCAAAAATCTGTTAATTGAGAATACTTCTATTAGAAAATGAAAAATTAAATGATAGCATAGCGGAAATTTGTTTTGATTGGCTGTTATTAGGATAAATATAATTGGCGACGATCTTTTTTTATATAGTTAATTGTAATTTTTAAAGTACTTTTAATAGTAAAAATCGTCGGGTCATATGAAACTTTTTTTTTGTAATACAAAACGTAACAACCAACTTGAGTCATTGGTAGTTTACCTTTAAACTTGTTATTTTTTAATCTGAGATGCAATAAGATGCAATAGTTCCAAAAACTAGATGAGGGGTGAATATTTTGAAAGGTCGGAAGGTGGTCCGGCGGTCTAGACAATTGGTGAGTTGAAATTGAATGATTTGCTTCAACTAGTTTGTTTGTGTTTTTTTACGAGTAAAAGTATTATGTTGAACTATTGTTCTAAACCATATTTTAATA
>CAJVPY010005323.1:0-11577 GCA_910591965.1 Dentiscutata erythropus
AATCCTGAAATGCACAATCCTGAAAAGATCAAATCCTGAAAGTGGTGAGAAATGTGATGAACACAAAGAGGCCTGTGATAAAGAATTAGCCTTACCAGATTTGGAACACCTCTGGCATCTGTACTACTACTAGATTGAATAGGATTTCCTTATATAGAGTAGTTGGCAGGTGAAAACTTGGAATATGCTTAAAAAGGACAAGACATAGCAAGGTTATACCCAACTGGAAGTACTTGTCTGGTCACCGAGTCATGTGAGCCGCCTTAGTTGTATATTCTTTAGCTACTTCGGTAGTATGACTAGGGGAAGATCCTAGGATGAGATCTGGAAAAAGGAACAAGTATGAAACAGAACACAGGAACACCAACTTTAAAATACCAATATATAATACTAGAAGTAGTGCAATATGTACTCCGAAAAACTCAGTTGGAAGTTTTGACGCCCATAACCTGTGAGACCCACCAATTAGGGAAGTATCTGTTATCAAGTCCTACATGCATATTATCAACACTATACGTAATAAAGAAGATTGTGCTTGAGATACGAACAGAGTTACGGCAGCATTACAAATAATGGCTTGAGATATGAACTCAGTAACAGCAGACAACATGTACTATACCAATCTGAAAGTAGCCGTGAAGTTACGCTTGCCTGGTGCCCCCTAGTGGGATCTGTAACGGATACTATACTGAAATCATATTGGGAGTGTAAGGTTGTTAGTATAAGAAATGTAGAAAATATATTAGAGTTAGAATATGATATTTAGTTAGTGGTACACAAAATCCAGGTAATATATGAGTGGGACATGGACAGCTCTAGTAGGTATAGATCATAGATAATTAGTCTAAGCCACTGTTGTATTATTTTTGTATAAATGTATGTAATTGATATACATATATATCTAATAAATAACAAGAGACAAGATCTCACATTAAAAAAAAAATATATATATATAGAGTTATGAGATTTTAGATTTAACAGTAATTACATAACTGATTTTGCTAGTTATACTAAGAGGTTCTAGTTGGTGACTTTTGTTATAGTTTAAGTTTTAAACCCGTGGCCTGGCTGTGATTTGGTAATACTAATAGCCTAAATAACCTGAAGCCACAAGAATATTGTAAGGCTCTTAGATGGTGGATGAAGGCTTAGAGATGTAATTCAATCTTGGTGATTAATTACTCCTATTGTCCAATAAATATTAAATAGAGAGTAAGTATTTTAGGAAATATTAGACACAATGATTGTAGAAAATATTTGGAACAACGATTGTAGGCAATAATTAGTACATCCTGAAGATTGATTGAAAAGAAGATAAGCCTGAGATTAAAAATAGTGCCATAGCTCTTAGTAAAGTAAAAAGTATTTAAGGTCTGGGTTTTCGCCTTATTTAAGTTTCTTTAGACCATGCATTCTAAACTACATATTCTTAGACTATAAGTCTCTCTTCATAATTTAGAACCCACGATATCTTAATTATATAGTTTATATTAAGAATCAAACTCCCCTTGTATTTTGAGTTTATTAGTTTAGTTTATTCTTTTCTTTATTTTCGTATTGCTTTTCTCATTTTATCGTATATAATAAATCCTTCCCGATAATTAAGTTTGATCTGTTAAGCGATAATCTGACCCAACTTAAGAGTTTCGTGACAACATACCACGTGTATAAGTGTTATAAACCCAAACCTAGTTAACCATCAGAGCTAATCTCAAAACCAATGACAACCCTATTAATTAAACCCTATTGAAGGTTTAATACTCTATTGATATCCTATTGGTCCCCAATTGGTAACTATTGATCAAATAGTTTACAAATAGTAGAGACCCTATTGGATAGTTAGTACCCTATTGGTACTCTATTAATACCCTATTGATATCCTATTGGTATCCTATTGAGTATTTTTCCTCTATTGATACCCTATTGACCTCCTTTTGCACCAAAATCTGGCAGCAATAGAGAGGCTCTCTATTGATACTTATTTTACTGATATAATGGTAATTGCCTGAGTATTCAAATCACTTATGTCTATCTAACTTTTTTGTAGTGCTATCAGAAGATATTTCAAAAGAATCAAAGTTTAATACCTGGGATGAAGTAAAGAAGTTATTTTTCGAGTATGGTGCAAAAAATAGATTCTGTATTAATAAATATAAAGTAAAGCATAATGAAAAAACTAGTACAATATATAGTAGAACCTTTATCTGCAAGTTTGGAGGAAAGTATAAGTCAAAAAAAAGATCCAACAGCGATACAAAAGGTACACAGCGTAATACCAAAACAAAAAGGATAGGATGTCAATGGCATTATAACCTCTCTCTAGGTGTAACACAGGTCAAAAGATAAAAAATCAGGCACAAATCAGGTACCCAATTTTAAACTGATTACTACCTGATTACCACCTGATTTATGCATATTTTTGTACCAAAAATTTGGTACAAAAATATGCATAAATCAGGTAGTAATCAGGTAGTAATCAGTTTAAAATCGGGTACCTGATTTGTGCCTGATTTTTTATCTTTCGACCTGTGTAAATAAATACAACTATAAGCTCATAAAAGAAACTCAAGAATTTGGAATAGCATATAGATTATTAAGTGAAGAGGCTTTAAAAAAAGTAAAAGTTATGACTAAACATGCCAATTTATCGATCACCACTTAAAGAAACTTGCTTAGAGCCCGGTTTTCTAATTTAAATTTCCAAGACATGGATCTTCATAATGCAATTCAAAATATTAAAAAATCAAACCAAAGTAAAAATAACAATGCATCAACATTACTTACGTCATTGATAAAAAAAAAAATACTTGAGCCACAGTGGGTTGTTGAATTTGAACTGAATGAAGAAAATAGATTAACTCGGCTTTTGTGGATATTACCAGAACAAGTAAATCTGTAGCTAAAATATCATGATATGGTAATTAACGATAATACGGCAAAAACAAACCAGTACCAGATGCCACTAGGCCTCTTTGTAATAATTAACAACAATAGAAGAACGCGATTAGTTTGTCAAACACTAGTTAGCAATGAAACAATAGACACTTATATATGAATCTTATAGTCTATTAACAAAGCAACATGTTAACCACCAATAGTAATATTCACAAACGCAGACCTTGCATTGGACGCAGCCATTCCTATTGTATTTCCAACCACTTATGCGGCCCATTGCATATATCACATCAGTTAAAATCTTCCTAAGAATTTAAAATCCAAGTTAGGTGATAAATGGGAAAAGTTTATTAAAGATTTTTACCGATGCCAAAATAGTTTGTATGAGCCACTTTTTGAGGAACGGTGGAATAACATACTGCAAAAATATCCTATAACAAAAGACTATCTGCAAAGAATACTTTATCAAAGTTGTTAGTTATAGGCACGTGCATATTTATTCAAGATATTCATAGCAGATACTGAAAGTACCGCACATGTAGAAGGATACAATTAGGTCATCAAAAAAGAATTAGGGGCAAACGAATCATTATGTGACCTTGCTGATATGTTGGACTAACGATTGAAAAATGAGACTTAATGGAAACAGTTCTACGAATATAAAATATCAACTATACTGTCAACAGCACCTATGGCCGGTCAGAATCTTTTTCCTGAAATTAACAAAGTTCTGAATGAATATTTGACAGAGACAATCAATATCACAATTAAAACAGAAATGAGC
The DNA here is from genome assembly GCA_910591965.1 of Dentiscutata erythropus. Taxonomy (NCBI): domain Eukaryota; kingdom Fungi; phylum Glomeromycota; class Glomeromycetes; order Diversisporales; family Gigasporaceae; genus Dentiscutata; species Dentiscutata erythropus. The sequence goes on from CAJVPY010005323.1 coordinate 3,680, forward strand.
AAATGCCTTTTTATGAATGCAAATAAAATTGATTTTACAAATGAAGATTTAACTCGCGAACAGGTAATAAATAATGTGATGTTAATAAACTTATCTTTAATGATTTTAGTAACAAAAAATAAATATAGGAAATGGTTAAGCAAGCCTGTGATGGATTTATAGAAGATCAAGATGGTGCACGAAATATAATGCTTCAGACCATGATCGATGAAATTGGATATAAAGATTCAAAGAAAATTTGGAAGATTACTGACATGCATAAAGAAAAAAAACACCATGTTCACTTCATAGTCATTATTAATCTAATCTCCTTTTTATGTTCATGTTTAATGAATATTTCTAAAGGCATTGTATGCCAACATTTCTTTTATGTAATGATGCACTCGTCTTTAGTGACATTCTATATATCGATAATACCTAATCATTGGTACAAGGAACTGTATTAAGATCTCATAATTTTAGAAGAGGATAATTTTGTGTTTAGTCATGAGAAAGATGCAGTCAATACGTATTTACTAATTCCCCCCCAAGTTTCAATATTTTGACCAATCAGAATGCAAGATCAGGTGTAACGTGAAGATCAAAACAACAACTGCTTTTTTTGAAAAGTCACACTTATCACAAAATTTCATCTAAGAAATCACCTATTATGCATTAATAAAAAAAATTTCTTGCAAAATTTTAGTATAATATTGCCTATAACTCTAACCCCAAACCCTAACTGAGATGCCACATTTTAATCAGGAGGTGATATGTAAATCGGCACAAATAATCCCAACTAATCAAAACTTGGGGAGAAAATTAGTAAATGCAGTCAATACAAGCCCAATAATTTGAAAGCCAATTACTATGCCAACCACTCTGCCAGTCACAACTTCAGTTGTAAAAAAAACTATTCATAAAAGAAATCAATATAGGCGAATTTGGGGTCTTGTATGTGAAACAACTCGACTTGCTGTAGATAACAATGACAATGAAATAATTCAAATCCTAACAAAATATATTAGCAGATTGAAAAACAAGAATGAGATTAGAACACCAGCTACAACTATAGAACAAGATCAAATAAATCAAATATCCAATTCGATAATCCCCAATACAATTGAGCATCCAATAAATCAAATGTCAGATTCAACAGATTCAACAATCCCTAATACAAATAAACAGAGCGTTAATAATAAAGAACAATATGAAGAATCTAATGAACCCATTTCAACAAGTATCAGTAATGTTCGAAACTTCTCTAAAGTCACTGGCAGAGGAAGGCCTTCAAAATATAGATATGTAAGCAGCATTGAGAGGAAACAAATTTGTAGTGGAGATTCAGCTTATAGTAGAAGTTCAACTTGTAGTGAAAGTTTAACTCATGGTGAAAGTTCAACTGGTGTTGGAAGTTCAGCTCGTGGTTGAAGTTCAACTCGTGGTAGAAGTTCAACTCGTGGGTCTTATAAGTGTCGCACATGTGGCCAAACTGGCTATAATTCAGCCTTTTATAAAAAAAGATAATTAGGTTGCTGTGAAAATTAGAACAAGTTCATTAGTAATATTGGTATCGATATAAAATGATAAAGAATCTTGTACATATATATATACATTCCTGTATTTCTGTATCTGGATTACTATAGTAAAACTAACAGTATAACTAAGGTCTTTGCTGTTACAAAAGTCAAATAAAACAAGTAATAGATGTCAGAAAAATTTTGTTAGCAAAATGCTCATACACTTTATATATACCGTATGTTGTGCGTCAAATTGAAATGTGTTAAAATAACCGATAAGGATAAGTATTGCATAGCAGTATACAAATATAGCAAATATTACGCATATCATATAACTTTGGAAATATATGATAACTTTATATCTTGCATGAAATATATGAGTTTTTTTATTAAAAAATTTATTTTACACAAGATCATATGATTAGTAGCATGAATATAACGTCAGTATCTTGTACATAGACACATCTTTTGTTTCAATCCTTTTTTGACATTTAGATTTAATCAAATCCATATTGAATCTTGTATTTAAAGCTATTTAACCAATTCAAGTAAATCTCTCTGAACTAGATATTCAAATTTGAATCTTGTATTTAAAGCTATTTGACTATTCTGAGTAAAACTTTCTGAACTGGATATCTGAATTTACCTATAGTTAGATTTAGAATCGAAACACTATGTCAACATATATATAGTGCCAGGCATAATATTAGAATATATAATATGTGACACATAATGTTATTATACCCTATGTGCAATATATAGATATTATGCATAGTGCGATATATAAATAATTCCTATATAAAAAATATATATTTATTTAATTTAAATTACTGTATTTACATGAGGTGTGGCGACTTAGTATAGTAGTCTAGTCATCATCTTCTTCAAGTGGCAGGTCTAGAGTTTAAATCCCATGGACGACGATATTTGAAAAATAGACTTGTGTTCGGTTGACGGCTATGCTTATTGGTTGGATCTAATCTGTAACTTCAGTCACACCATCTAGTAATGGGAGCAATGGTACAATAAATTCGAGAAACTGGCATAACTGAAAACCCATTTGGGAAGTCCCGAGTTAGGAAGTAGCAGTGATCTTTGATGGTATCACAAGAAGACTGAATTTGAACCGGGCCCGAAATTGGAGAACCAAACGACCAGGTCCTAATGGCAGAGGACACACCAGCCGAATCACTGGGTTCTGTCATACCGGAGGAAAAGGATATACGCTTCAAAAGTATGTACCAAGGGGAGGGCATCCTTCAGGTACCTAAAGCCTGGGCAGACTGACTCTTCTGAGTTGCTGGCTGGAAGTAAGGGAGAGACTAATAAAGAATCTGGATAAGAAAATGGTCTAAATGCAGATACCACAATTCGCCGTGAACCTAATAGGCAACTAATTAGGAAGGTAATAGATCTGGGAACTACAACACCACGGGAGAGAGACAGAGATATATAGTAATATATATACTAGATCAGTACTGGTACTAGTTAGTTGCAGGGGTTCAATAGTTAGCCCTGACCCCAAGTGCATGGGTCAAGCTATGGCATAAAGTTACTGAAGTCTAGATGAATACATGGGTGGGACATATACCCTAGCAATGAGGCAGCTGAGGCCTGAGGTTATATGATATCTTTAAATGTGCTGCACCATATGTGGGGTATTGTGGCTAACATTCTGTAAGATAACTGGGTTGGGCGTCCTGTAGGGAAAACCGTCTCATAGTCTGATGTAAGCAGTTGGGTGCTCTGGAAAGCAGGGCATGACAAAGCCTAGCTAATCTTCAGTACGTATTACTAATAAAAAAAAAAAAAAATTACTATATTTACAAATATATATATATTTATTATTTATTCTAATTTAATTATATTAATTTATATTAGTGTTTTAATCTGTAATTCGATAATTCAGATTAAATGCAGATATCCTAATTTGTAAATTTTAACAGATATATTCTTAATAAATGTCAAATTAAGAATAAGGATTATATGGATTCTAATCCTAGATGATTACTATAAAAAAAAAAAATCAAGCTTCAGATTTGAGATAACTTTTGATATTTGGATTTTTTATGCTTGTTGTAAACATGATAGAATAGATCACAACTCTAAATAAGGCATGATTAAATTCTCAAGCAAATCGTCTGATCCAACATTATATTCTAGATTCAAGCTATTAACTTGCTTGAGAATTCTAAATCCAGATTAAATCTGGATATATACTTTCAGAAAACTACTTCATCGCTGCATTTTACAAAAGCAAGAGCAATATTTAGCAATAAATAGTGCTAGTCTTGGCAGATTAAAGTTTATCAGTAAATTTATTTGCTTGGCGGCTTTTGGATTTCTCATTGAGAACCAATTTACTGATTTAAGTTTTTCTATCAGCCACCAAATTGCTAAAAATCCCAATGAGCTCATATTTAGTATTAGTTGATTTCTACTATCTAGATTTATTGTTTTTGTACTCCCAATTGACATATTGAAAAATAACTATTTTTGCTAGTTCTCAGTTTTCATAGAGACTATATATATGAATTAAAGCAGGAAAAAGTTACGCCAAATTTGTTTTTTTTGTTTTTTTTTATTTATCTAAATAAACCTAAAAAGATACAAATCAGGTTACAGACTCAAATAAACTTTAGTGACCTCAATAAAGGCAGATAATTCTTAAAGGAACTATCTAAATCAGAGGATTTTAATGAATTGTATTATTAACATGAATATGTTAGAAAAAAAGAAGGCAAACTTGTCACATATCTTGTAATTTCATAAATGTTATATGAGATTGTCATTTCAACTTTCTGAACCTTAAATAATAAAGTATATCAAATTAATTTTAAATTTTTATATAAAAGTAAAATTTGTCGAAGTTTCAAATACTCTTCCCAAGTATAGTAATAACTGAGCCAAAACTAGCTAATTCTTGGCTATCAAAGAACTATATAATTGTTAAAGATTATTGCTCTAAAGAAAAAAATTAATTAAGTAGTTACGCCAAGATCAGGTATATATCTGGTAGAATCGGTCTGGCTTCTGTTTTTTAGAGCGAGTTAAAAAGAATATGGGACATATATGCTAATGCTAAATAAAAATTGTTAGTAATAGACTAGATTGACCGGTTTGAAAAAATATTATGTAATTGAAAATCAATAATCTATAAAAGGAGTTGATGAAACTTAAAATAAAATGTATTGCAATTAGTTACATGCTAGTTGGATAAATAGAATCTCTTTGATACCTAGTTGGATAAATAGAATCTCTTTGATACCTAATTGTGAAAACCAAAAGTCGTGATGGAAACCTAAGAGACAGAGGAAGATGATTTTGAATATTATTACGAGATGATGGAGGATGATGAATGTTATAACAACAACAATGTTAATTTAGGAATTGCAGAAAGTTCGATTATTTCAACTAAGACTCTTTGTTCACTAACAGCTAATAATTCTAGCATTCAAACAACAACCTATTTGCCTACATCTTTAAAAAACAAAGAAAAAGATGTTAAATTATTAACAATAATAAACCCAAAAATTTTAGGAGTTTACTAATTTCCCGCCACTTCTGATTGGTTCTACTAATTATTCACATATCGGGATATCTGTACTATTAATCAATTTTATAGTACTCTGATAGTGAAATGGTGGAGGAAATTAGTAAACCCAAATTTTAGTATAGTATAACTAATAATTCATATTTTTTATTTTAGCTAACAAACCTGAAAATAAAAGGTGGTACAAACATAAAACCCCATCATTTACTCATAAATATTTCGATAAAGTTAATGATAAAGGTGAAGAGGCACGAGTTTGCAATATCATAAATGAAGATAGTATAAAATGTGGTCATAAATACAAAAACGTAAAAAGTTCAACGAGTAATCTTATTATACATCTTAGAGATAAACATGGAATCACTTCACAAGATAATATAGAAGACCCAAAAAAGATATTATAAATAAAATAATACTTATATATATTAATTGATTCATAAATGTTATTGATTTTTAGCTACAGAATTCCAAAATTACTGACTTTGTTTGAAAAGCCCATTCTTATCTTCCTTATATTCAAAAATGACGTGAAGAAATGCTTCTCAAATAGATGCTACTTTTTAATCAGCCTCTTTCAATAGTTACTAATGAAGCCTATAAAGAAAAAATAGCAGAATTTGACACTTCTTTTGTTATTCTGGAAGAAAAAAAAATCAGAACTATGATAGTTAAAAGTTACAAGTATAATCGTAAAAATTTAGTAAATTTTCTTATTCAAATGGCAGAAAATGTCTCTCTTACTATAGATTTCTGATCCAGCAGAGCCAAGCATGAATATTTAGGAGTTACGGCAACCTGGATTACACCAAACTTTAAAATTAAAGATATAATGCTTGAAAATAAATATGTTCCCTCACTGCATAATAGTAAAGTTATTGCGGATGAACTTCATAAATATATTAAATCTTGGAAGCTTAAAAATCAAATAACATCAATTACTACCGATAATGACACAAACATGGTTTCGACTTTTCCTTTATTAAATCAAAAAGATGGATGCAAAAGAATCAAATGTCTTCCATGTATGGCTTATACTCTTCAATTGGCAGTTGGAAAAGAATTAGCACTAGCAAAAATTCTAGTTGCACGTGCAAGAAGATTGATTCAGTTTTTTCAATACCAAAAACAAATTAAAAGGTTGGAGGAAATACAAGTGAAGCTTGGCTATGCAAATGTTGTTCATTGTATTCAAGATGTATCCACACGTTAGAACTCAATATATTATGCCTGGGATCGTCTTTTTTTTAAAAAAAAAATGCTATTATTTAGCTTCAAACTAACTTATATATATCAGTCGATTCGGATATTAGAAAATATGATAATAAATTAAAAAAAATTTTACTTTCAGATGACGAATGAAAACTTATGGACCAACTTATTGATTTGCTAATGCCATTTGAGGAAGCAACACGGAAGTTCTTAGGAAACACCTATGTAACATTAAGTAAAGTCATCCCAACTATTAATAAAATGATTTTTGATTTAGCAACTGAAACACTGTTAAATAATGATTTGTTTTTGGATGAGGATACTGTATTTGGATCGGAGGATGAAAAAATCCAACCTATTGATTTTGATGAAGAAATTATTAGTAATATCACTAAAAAAATTATTTTAATTAAAAACCCATTAAATACAACAGGTATTTTTGAAGAAGTGAAGCAAAGTATCTATGGTGTATTAATTTACTATTAGAACGATCATAATGATCTTGGTTTGATAGCAGCCCTGTTACAAAAATTTGGATTTTTTAGAGAATGACTCTGAAAAAAAACAAATTATTCAAAAACTTAATGATAAATATAATGAAACAAAAGAACCAGCATCCGAATTACCAATCAATCTAATCTCACCTACCACAGGATCATCAGCATGTTTACATAAAGAATATTATCAACAATGTCAGATGAAAAGAAAAAAAAAAGATAAATTGGTGTCCGATTAACAGGCTTCTGACGAAATTCAAATTATTTATCATTATCACTAGCACAGGATATTGAGGACCCCTTGTTTTGGTGGAAAATGCATTCGCAAAAATTTCCCAAACTTGCCAAAATTGCCCAGAAGTATCTTCAATACCAGCCACATCCATATCAAGTAAAAGGCTATTTTTAGACGCTGGTAATCTTAAAAGAATAAACTTGAACATGACTTTAGTTGGGCAAATATTATTTTTGAAAAGAAACATAAATAAAATATTGGTATTTGCGCCAGAATAGAATGGAGAAAATACTAAATAAATTGAATAAATCATATTACAATAAAATACTGAAAATTTCAAAAAAAAAAAATTTTTTTTGATTTGAATAGTGTCATAAAGTACAGCTATACCTTATCTAAATATATCTTTAAAAAATTTTCCCAACATCTAGTACGTACGTATGACGTAAGTACTAGTAGTACTAGCAATAGTTTAACTGCGTTTTGTGTTATATATCTAGCATAATTGGTAACACATAGATGATAAGTTCGTATGTATTACATATATATGTATGTATGAACAAAAAAAAGACTAAAGATTTCTATATTTGAATTTGAATTAATTCGAATTGCTAATCCGAATTAAAATCCAAATTGTAACCAAATACATTGAAGCAATCCAAATTTAATCCAGATAGCCTTTCAAAATAGAATCAAAACACTAATTTATATTATAACTAATTATATACTATATATAATATATAGCATAATTAAACCAAATATTATAATATATTTTTATATTATTTAGTATTAGTTAAATTTTTTATGGAGACCTGTTTTCATGGTGACTTCATCAGCAAAAATAAATAGGCGTAAACCTCCGCAAGTTTTTACGCGAGCGTAAACTTACGAAAATTTACGATTAG
>CAJVPY010005324.1:0-11577 GCA_910591965.1 Dentiscutata erythropus
ATAATTTAGAAACAGTTTCTAATGATGATTCAGCTTCGGATACGGATTCTACCTCTTCTGAAGTATTAAACAACAAACCATATTGTTTTTGAGCCACAAGGTTTTTTTTTTATCATTCATAAAAACGTTCAGTGCGAGAAGTAAAATAATAATTCGTCGCTGAACGTGATGATCCATGGTAATGTTACTTGTGCGGTCTTTTTGAAAACTCTATTGATTGTAAAATTTTCAAGACAGGTATAAAAAAAAAGGAGGTTGTTGTAAAAAGTTTGTTGATTTAAATGATACAATCTTTTTTATTAATAAAAAATTATTTTTTTTGATTGTCGATAAACTCTGTTTATTAATAGTTTATTTAAAAAATTTAAAAGCCTATCTTGAGTTTTAAATTCTTTAAGAGATACGTAAAAATCATAAAGTTTAACTTTAATATCTATGAATTAATTAAATTAACAATCACTTTACTTTACTTTAGCATAAACACACTATAAATGATGCATTTATTTGTTAATTTCACAGAATTGAAAAAGATTAACAATAAGACCAAACTATATTATTGGTCCAATAATTTTCAAAGAACTTGTCCGAATTAAACACTAATTACCATACGATGAAATAATCTTAAAGATTAACAATTTACAATAATATTCATATGGTACCAATGGCTTTTTAAAATTGTAATCCAAACTATAATATCTACTTATACCCACGTAATTCAAAGTTTGCAAAATTCAATTAACGCTTTAACTTATTTCTCGCTATCAAGGTTACCAATTAACAACTTTTTTAAAGGATCATAGCAATTATTGAGTAAAATGTCAATGAAAGAATCTAACCAATAAGATGTGTCAAGATATTGCAATGTTAACGGAAATGATTCTTAAGTTGCACTTTAAGAACATCTTCTAGAATGAAATCAACTTCGCAACATAAAGTGAGAAATAGAATTTTTTATAAATTACCAATAAGTTCTATAAGTTGAGAAAAAAATTTAATATATGAAATGTAATGTTGGACAGAGGAATTTAATATATTTTAATAGTAGCGAATTATCATGAATCTCTTGGTTTTATGAAATAAGTTATAGTCGTTGTAGTGTTGAAACAAATTTTTCTAAAATTTTTGTTGTCAAGCAGGAAATAACAATTTCTAAAATGTTCAACTTACAAAGACTTGAGTTTATTTCGGTTTGCAAAAATATGTCAAATTTGATGATCAAAAAAAAAAAATAAAATGAAATCTATGATTTCTGATTCTGATTTCAGTTTGTTAACCACTTTTTTAAACTTTTAGATTAGACTTTAATATCTATAAAATATGTAATTTATTAATATAACCATCAAAAATTATGTATATTAAAGCCTAATCGTAAAGTCTAATCTAAAAGTCAAAAAAAATCGGAAATCAGAATCAGAAATCATCGATTTCTTTTTTTTTCAAATTTCACATATTTTTGCAAGCCGTAAAATATCTTCGCTAAATTAACATTTTGCAATAGATTATACGTCTTATACGAAGGATTTCTAAATTTTCACAATTCATTAGCACAGCACCTTCAACTCCGAGTTACCAGAACAATTTTCTATTTCAACTTCTTATAATGATTGTTTTTAACTTTCTAAAGCCGAAATAATGACTATGTTGATTTTCCTAAGTTGTGCTTGTAATTTAAAAACACGAACATTTGAAATACTTGTGGCTTACAATAAAGACAAATAATTTTCGTAGTATGTTTTGTCAAGATTTCTAAAAATGTAATAACACTTTCGACATTGGCGACGGTCAAAGATAATTTTTGGAGTTGTGAAAAAAATTCTCATTTCTTTCTAGTAAATGGAGGATCTCTGGTTTAAGTTCAATAAATTTAGAAAATATAAATCTAATTGATGCAAAGTGACACCACTATCAATAAATAATTTAAGTAATGAACTGATTATATGACATATCAATGGATCGTAATATTTTCTCGAACCAACAGCTGAAGAACCTTTAGAAATCTTGCATAGTTAAATGGTGTCTTTGGAAATTCTTCATTTATTCCATATTCTTTCAAACTTAATTTTTTGCAAATGAAAAATATAGAAATGAATACTGAATGAAAACGGATCTTACAAAAAATGAGAATTGACATTTTGCACCAATTTAGATTCACAAGTACGTAAGAGTATAAAGAATAATATTCATTACTTAAACTCTTTGAATAATATCATTAATATTTTTGATAACATACTCTCATATAACTATTACGATCATTCAATTTTCGTTCACTGTACTTTTATTATAAAATTCTTTACTCTTCAATATAAATCTATCAAACTAAGACTAGCATGCGTTATTTATTTTGTATCACGTTACGTCTGATCTTGAAAATTGATTAGTCAAAATTACTTAAAAATTACGTACGTACGTACTTAAAAATCGCAGATCAACAAGTGTCAAAAATTTTTAACTCTTAACAAAATGGCATCAAAAGTAATTGCAGGCGATACACCTGAGTTAATGGAAAACATTCTTAACAATTTAAACAATGAAATTTCTTCATTATACTCTTGCGCATTAGTAAACCGTCATTGGTGCCAAGTTACAATTCCTATTCTCCGGCGTGATCCTTTTTCATTTGGAAAAAATTCTACGTTCATAAGCAGATATTTTTAATCTTCCAATGAAAACAACAAAATTATTTTGAGTCAATATGAAATAATTGTTGATTTTCCTATTACTCTTTTTAATTACGCAAGATTTTTAAAGGTTCTCGATCTTTTTCTTCTTCAATGTAATCTTCGAAATTGGATTGAATCAAAAAAATGGATTGATTTAGAAGAATGTGTGATGTAAAATCTAGCCAATTTATTAATTAAGCTATTTGTTGATAGTGGCGCTACTTTATCAATGTTAAAAATCCGTACTCCAAATTTGGATATTAAACCAGAGGTCTTTTATACATTAAGACAGAATGATCAATTTTTTTCTCAACTTCGAGAATTAACAACTATCTTGACGAATACAGTATATTATTAAAAATTTTGGCTAAATGTTCTACAAAAATTCACACTTTAGAGCTAGTACGCTGTTCCAATGAACTACAATTAAATCATGCACTTACAAAACATCATTAAATCCCAGCGAAAGATTAGCAAATTTAGCTTTAATAGAAATACTTCCTCTTTTTTCTCCGCATTGGAATGTCAAAGAAATTCATTACAAGAAATTAACATAGAATCTAACTGTTTTGTGGATAATGAAGAATTTGACAAAAATGTTAATCTGCTAATGAATTGCGAGAATTTGAAAGTTTTTCGAGTTAGTCATGGTGACAAATGGATACCATTTATTGCAAATCTCTGTAAAATTAATATATTGGAAATAGAGTCGATGGTTCAGATTTATTTCAATTGTTCAAAAAGTCTGGATTATCACTACAACGGCTTAGGCTTGAGTCTAGAAAGTTAATCCAATCACCAGACCATTTATTTATGGCTCTTGAGATATTCTGTCCAAACATTACATATCTTAACATTTCAAATATTACTTTTACCGCTCAAGTTTTGCCACTTATTTTAAATTTTCGTAAACTTCAATTTCTTGCATTAGAATGGTTTAATGATGGATCTAATGAAGATATGAAAAAGCGAATTGAACGATTTGCAAAATTATTACCACCTACTTTACAATATCTTGAATGGACTGGGATAGGATTATATTCAAATCCGCATATTGATATTTTGTTAGATCATTGTGATGCTCCTTTAAATAAAATTTTATTTAATATTTTAGAGGATTACTATGATTCACATCATTGTCGGATAGAGACTGGATCATATGATTGTAGAAGAGTGGTCAATTCATTAATCAAATTTTATATGCGGAAGAAAACTTTAAAGTATGCGTGTGTCAGGGGTATTAAGTTGGATAATCTTCACGAATATTTAGGGGAATATACTTTTGAAGTAGTGCCAAATAAGGCTAATATTATTGTTAAATGCTAATCAGAGTGGGTTTATCAAATTGGAATTGATGCTAGTTGTATCATAAAAATAACTAAAATATAGCCCTTAATCATTTATCGAATGTGGATAGCATTAAATTAGAATTGATAATAAATATACTTTATTCTACAACATTCTTTAATATATCTAATAAAGTACGTACATACATACATATTAATGCTATTCTATATATATATAGTGATTTACTTAAAATTATTATTTGGTTTAATCTATAATTAATTTTGTTAATACTATCATCATAGCGGATCACGTTAAACCGGATCCCTTATTGTAACGGATGATTTTGGCATAACCAAATTTTAAATAATAAAATTCTAAATACACACAAGTACATATATGTAGTTCAAGCCATAAATAAATGGGTTTAAACCTTAATTTTGAAGATAAAATATTTTACTAAAATGGCTCTTGAAACCTCCGAATATAAAAATCTTCCTCAAATATAAAATTATATCCAGATTCATAAAAGATTAATGATTTTGTAAACTATAAGAGATTGTGAATCTTCGGCTAGTAACTTTACAGACTTTATATAATAAGTGAAACTTTTCATGCAACGTATTCTTTCAGATAGCATACTAGTTCAGTTCTATATCGTTTATCTATTATGATAAGTTATGTTTGTGCTGTTAGTTGAACTTCTACATCTCAGAAATAAATACATTTTAAAAAAGTTTCAACATAGGTAAGCGACCTGATTATCTCACTAGTCTTCTGATTATTTTGTGTATAAGCCCTTTCAAATAAAACTATATAAATATTAATTTTTATGGCTTCGCATCTCAAATTATATATAATTTACTATTAATATTAAGTCAATTTTGGCGATATGATATAGTATACATGTGATCTTTGACCAATAAAATACAGACAATAAAAATTACACCAATTATCTATCATTCGCATGATTTATTGACATTTTTAACTTTTTTTATTAATATTTCGGATAGTCTTTCAAAGTTTACATTTATAATTTTGCCAGTTCTCTCGCAAAAGTACAAAAGTTAATTTACATAGTATAATATATTTTAAACACACGGACAAAAAAAAAAAATTCCTACTAAAAATTATTTAAGCTTGAATGAAGCCGACAGACAACACTATACAAATAATAAATTTGATAAATTTTCTACAAAATTTCTGAATTGGAAAATTTTCAACTAGTTATAATTACATGAAGTCATGATTTTTTATTGGTCAATAGAATATTCAAAAATTATATCCAAATTTTATCGTGTAACGTAATAGTCAACCGTCACATGATTAGGGCACAGAAAGTAGTTTCTTAATTACGAATTGGAAATTAATATTTGTCTAGAAAAATGGAAATTATATTTGTTAGAGAAGTAATCAAGTTAGAATATTGATCATTATTTGTTCGAACTAAATGTACAATTTCTGAATTGAATAAATTTCGTTTGATAGATTATTATTGAACTTTATAAAAGTACAGTAGACAGAATTGAATGATCATAATAATTATATGAGAGTATGTCACGTACTACCTAAGTTTTTGTATTTATGACATCTAGAGAAAAACTTTTGGATTAATTTTATTATAATGATCTACTAAGTAAAAAACTTTTTAAAAGAAGAATCAGATCACGTTATAGTGGGAGTAGCGTTACCACGAAAAACTCTTCACTCTACCTTAAAAAGAAATTTATAAACCCTAAAAAAGAAATAATATACAATTGTCATACGTATAACGTTATGTTAGGTGTGACACTAGGGGAGTGAATTTTAGGAACGTATATATTTACTATGTTTTTAGTGTAGCAATGTCTAAATATCACGCATAACTATATGTGACAACTAGGGGCTTTTGATTCATATAATACGTAAAAATGTTTTAAAACATTATGACGTAATCATCTAATCATCATATAAAAATAAAATTACGCAATTCGATTTATAAATAAATAAAGTTATGCATTCAATTTTATTAATTGGGGTATTTGCCTTGAAAATGACCTTACGGTACATGATGCTGTAAGGTCATTTTCAAGGCAAAGACCCTAATTAGTAAATAAAATTACGCAATTCGATTTTATTATTAAATAATATTTCTTACGATGACTAATATCAAAAAAGAAAAAAAAAACCTCCATTGAAATAAATTCAGTTGAATTTCACAAAAATTACAGAAAGTGACAAACATGGTCGAACGTATTGAATTCAGAGTGCATATTGATAAAAAAAATAAAAAAAATTAAGTCGTTCAAAATGCATTTTTATAACTCTTTCATAATTTCTTTTTATAATTATAATTACAAAAGGGTACATTTATTCGATAAAAAAATTTAAAATAAATTAAATCAATTATAAAAAGAGAAATCCTTTTCTGAAACTGAATTAACCGATCAAATGCGGTAGTTTAAATTCCAGCCAAATTTCAAACCAGCCATTGATGTTTTAAAACATTTTTTAAAACAATAAAAAATGTATAAAAAACTGTTTAAAACGTTTTTTTACCATCCCTAGGTTTATACAACCTAGCGTATATGGTTAAAATGTGGGTCGAATTACAGCCAGTCGAATGTTACGTTCCATTGATATGTCATATAATCAGTTTATTACTTTGAATTATTTATTGATAGTGGTGCCATTTTGCATCAATTACATATTTCTAAGTTTATCGAACTTAAACCAGAGATCCTCCATTTACTTGAAAGAAATGAGAAATTTTTTTCACAACTCCAGAAATTATCTTTGATAGTACCAAGATCAACTGTCACCAATGTCGACAGTGTTATTACATTATTTGAAATCTTGGCAAAGCATACTACGAAAATTAGTGCTTTGAAACTTAGTGAACTTTATCTTTATCGAACGCCACAATTATTTCAACCGTTTATACGTATTGTTAAATCACAAGCGCAACTTGGACAAATCAAGATAGTCAGTGGAGATTATTTCCACGGTATTTTTTCGGCTTTAGAAAGTCAAAAACAATCATTATGAGAAGTTGAAATAGAAAATTTTTCTGGTAACTCGGAGTTGGAGGTACTAATTAATTGTGAAAATTTAGAAATCCTTCGTTTAAGACGTATAGTTTATTACGAAAATAGTAATATATCAAAAATATCAAACACAAGTCTTTGTAAGTTGAACACTTTAGAAATTGTTGATTTCCTACTTGACACATCGAATATAACGCAAATTTTAGAAAAATTTGGATCATCACTACAATGACTAAAACTTGTTTCTGAAGATCAAGAGATTCAGGATGATTCTTTATTACTTAAAGATATTAAATTCTTCTGCCCAAACATTACATTTCTTAGCATTTCATATATTAAGTTTTCCACTCAACTTATAGAACTTATTAGTACTTTACAAAAACTTCAATTTCTCACTTTATGTTGCGAAGTTGATTCCATTCCAGAGGAAGTGCTTAAAGCGCAACTTAAGCAGTTTTCAGAATAATTGCCATTAACGTTGCAATATCTTGACACATCTTATTGGTTAGATTCTTACATTGACATTTTACTCAATAATTGCTATGCTCCTTTAAAAAAGTTGTTAATTGGTAGCCTTGATAATGAGAAACAAATTAAAACGATAATTGAATTTTGCAAACAAAAGAGAACTTTCAATTACGTGGGTATAAGTGGATATTATAATTATGAGGTCACTTTTAAAATTAAATGCGTTAGATTTGCATCATCTTATTGGATTATTGTAAATTGTTAATCTTTAATTATTTCATCGTATGGTAGTTAGTGTTTGATTTGGACAAGTTCTTTGGAAATTAATGAATTAATAATATATTCGATTCTTATTGTTAAACTTGAACTACCTATGAAACTAGAAAATAAATGCTTCAATTATATTAATGAATAATGTGTTTATGCTAAAGTAAAGTAATTGTTAATTTAAATTAATTTATAGATGTTAAAGTTAAACCTTATGATTTTACGAATCCTTAGAACCGCTTTACGTATCTCATTTAAAGAATTTAAAATTCAAGATAGTTCTACAAATTTTTTAAATCTACTATTGATAAAACAGAGTTTCTCGTTTATCGACTAATTAAAAAAGACTTTTAAAAATATGTATCGATAAATGAATTAAAGAGAACAAGCTTTTTGTCCCAAACCACCTTTTTTATCGACATATATTTTTTGTAAAATTTTCGATAAACCATTTAGAATCCTCTCATCTTGTGATTAAGATCTTTATCATTTCCAAAAAGATTAGTGAAATTAAAATGCGTAATCATGTTAAGCTTTAACTTTCGTATGAATACTGCCTGTATTCAAAGATACTTACTGGAAACTGAAGAAATTGAAGTCTGATTATATTGTCGAGTGGATACTTTTGAGAGAAAACAAGAAGTGGTTGTTCGAGAGAACTGGCGACATAAATGGAATTCTTAAATAAACCAAATAAAGATGGTATATTAATAAATCAGCGTGTATTTGCTGTAGTAAATCTTATACATTGATAGAAACTTATACTATATGAATATCTATGAATAAACCTGGAAATCTATTTTCATACTCGAAACATCACAATATTGCAATCATTTTTATACTCAAAATTTTTTATCAGTCAACCAACACATTATTCCATGTTGAGAACAAATTCTTTTGTCAATGCTATGGATTGACGAGAGAAATCAACATCTCAAAATTTTGCACTTGTCTAAGAACCTATGACAAAAATTTGGGCGATTTTTTACTTGAGAACATTCCTTCTCTTATTACAACAAAGAATCGAAATTCTTTATAATATTAAATATTCTCTTATAGTATGGAAATAACGGACGACTGGTCTTTCCCTGCATGATGAATACGTATATTGAGATGCTTTTTGTTAATGAAATTGGCCATGCAGAATTAGTGAAAATGTGCAGGAGTAGAGATATGTCAAAGAGACGTAATGCACAATATAAGCAAATTATGTAAATTTTAAATTTTATAATTATGTATTAGACAATATTGATATGTTAAGATTACTCAAGTTTCAATCAATATTTTTATCTTTTATAGATGAAATTGCACAAGACGAAGAAACCGGATTGATCCTGATGAGTTCGGTAATGATGCGATATTAATATGTATTAATTATCTAAGGCAAGATTTTAAATCCAAACTTTTCACTTATACAGAGAGACCTCTTTAAATGCACCCCCTCGGGACTATAGTAAAAAATTTCAAAAATGTGCACTTAAGCTGGGACCAGACTATACTGTGCATTTAAAGAGATTTTACATAGTGGGTGTATTTATAGAGAGTGCATTTAGAGAGGAGAGGTCTCACTGTATATGCCGTAAGTCGGAACTAAATTATTGTATGTAGTATAAGTTGATATGAAATTTAATAGCAAAATAAGTCGGTTCTATATTTTGTACTATATAATCAGTAAATTTATAGCGCTTTTCAAATTACTGTATCCACTGATTTTCATATATCGCACTAGAAATCAGAAATCTAGAATAAATGCAAATCTGTGATTGGTTAAAAATAATTTTTAGCCAATTACGTATTGGCATTTATTCTAGATTTCTGATTTCCAGTGTGATGTATTTAAATCAGTGGACACAGTAATTTGAAAAGAGCGATAATATTAAGTTTAAGTTGATTTTAAATTTAATACTGTATTGACAAGATAAAATGCAAATTGTTGATTATTTCTTACATTTAAACTCTCTACCTAATGACCGAATATCAAGATGATCCATTTTTACCATAATGTATTCGAAGAATTGCTTTCCAAATATTTTAGTATTGATGACTTTATTTTAGCATTATGGTTTTACAAGATTCAGCAAAATACAATAAATGAAATAATTTGGAGTACACATAATTTTGTTGTAAGTTGAATTGGAATTCTTTAACGACTTGGGCACATTTTTTTTATTAAAAATCAACCTAGGTGAATTCTAAATCCAATAATTCCATTTCGATGTGCGACATATATATATAAAGAAATATCCGTTTTATTACTATCTTTGTTTGTATATTCCTACGCATTATATGTTATAAAACTATTTTTTTATTAATTGACAAGTTGGACCATAATTGATTCGGCTGAAGGAACAGATCAATTAAAAGTTTTTAAAATATTATATGCTAGATTTGTCAAACGCTGAATTTTTCGAGCATCAATGTCCAATTCACAGTTAATTTTCTCTATTAAAATCAAAAATCAGATCTTAAATAGCTTATTTGTACTGGAAACTTCTGGAAATCTTTCAAATTAAATTATAAAATCATAATATTTTGAATTTAACTATATGATCGGATGATATTATTAAATGTAAAGAACTTGCGATCAATGATTGGTGATTCGCTTTTCCGACCTCTACAAAAAATCGAGTTAAATAGAAATATGAAAGCATATATTAATAAAATTAATTATATAGATCTCAGTCTAGTAAAATTTTAATCACTGTACATATCAGATATATAGAATGGCACAAATATTTACCTATGTACTTTATTAGATATATCAAAGAATGTAGTAGAACAAAGTGTATTGTCAAATTCTTATTTAAATATTTACATTCTATAATGATAATGAACTACCTACTAAGTACATTTCAATTTAATAAATCCATTCTGATTAGCATTTAACAATACCATTCAAGATATTGTAAAGTTGGTGGTAATAATTTGCAAATTGCTTAATTCGCTTTTCCATATCTTCATCATTAGATCCATCATTAAACCATTCTAATGTAAGAAATTGAAGCTTGCGTAAATTTAAAATAAGTGTAAAAACTTGAGTGGTAAATTTAATATAAGAAATGCTAAGATATGTAAAGTTTGGACAGAATGTCTCAAGAGCCATAAATAAATGGTCTTGTGATTGAATTTTCTTGCTAGGGTCAGACTTAAGCCTAAGCCGTGGTAGTGATAGTCCAGACTTTTCTAAAAATTGAATTAAATCTGAACCATCAAGCTCGTATGACTCTATTTCCAATGTATTAATTTTACAGAAATTTGCAATAAAAGGTATCCATTTGTCACCATAATTAACTCGAAAAACTTTCAAATTCTCGCAATTCATCAACACCTTAACATTTTTATCAACTTCTTCACTATTCATATTGTAGTGTTTTATGTGAATTTCTTGTAATGAATTTCTTTGACATTCCAATGCGGTGACAAAAGAGGAAGTATTATCATTAAAGCTAAATTTGCTAATCTTTCGCTGGGATTTAATAATGCTTGTAAGCGCATGATTTATTTGTAGTTCATTGGGACAGCTTACTAGCTTTAAAGTATGAATTTTGGTGGAATTTTTAGCCAAGATTCTTAATAACATAATGTACTCGTCAATGTTGTTATCAAATGATATTTCTACTGTCAATTTTTGAAGTTGAGAAAAAAATTGATCATTCCTTCTTAATGAGTAAAAGATCTCTGGTATAATAGCCAAAATTTGCATCTCTCTTTAATAAAGTATCGCCACAGATCCTTAACTTCGATAAAGTAGCACCGCTATCAACAAATAGCTTAATTAATAAATTAGCTAAGGCAACGCAAAGTTGATTTTTCGTTTTGCATTACATGGATTTCAAAATTAGGGACGGACGGACGGATTTTTTTTTTTTTTT